>BLSH010434273.1:201033-216519 GCA_018402905.1 Glandirana rugosa
GTACCCTTGTAGGCATAGAGCCTAGCGCCACCTAACGGTGACACTTACCGGAAAGTGGTGCACTAGCCAGGCAGTTTACTGCCTCGCTAGTGTACATTTGTTCGGCCGAGTAAGTACGAGTAGGTATGGTGTAGGCAAGAGTGGGCACTGTGTAGGCACGGTGATGTCACGGGTAGGTACGGTGATGTCACGGGTAGACACGATGATGTGACGGGTAGACACGATGATGTGACGGGTAGGCACGGTGATGTCACGGGTAGGTACGGTGATGTGACGGGTAGGTACGGTGATGTGACGGGTAGACACCACTGTAGTGGCACGGATGGGCAGTGTAGTAGCACAGATGGGCAGTGTAGTAGCACAGATGGGCACTGTAGTGGCATGGATGGGCACTGTAGTGGCACGGATGTGTCACGGGTGAGAACGGATGTGGTATGGATGAGCATGAATGAGCCGGCTTGTTTACATGTGATCGCTCCGTCATTTGACGGACCGATCACGTGGTGAAAGGCCATTCACAGTGGCAATCCACCGCGATCCGAGATACGGATGTTCCCATGTGCGCGCCCCAGGGGGCGCACGGGAAGCGCGATTCTGGGAGGACGTCAATAGATATTCTCCCAGGGTTAAGCAACCGCCCTGTAGACGTCTTTTGTCTATGGGCCGGTTGTTAACTGGTTAAGGGCTGAGGAGAGATTTAGAGTCTAATAGACCCCAAATTTTTCCAAAAAAGAGTACCTGTCACTACATATTGCTATCATACGGGATATTTAAATTCCCTGTGATAACAATAAAAATTATTTAAAAAAATGAAAGGGACAGTGTAAAAATAAAATAAAAAGCAAAATGAATAATTAAAAAAAAAAAAAAAATAAAGCACCCCTGTCCCCCCCGTGCACGCACTCAATGGTGAATGCAAGCGTCGGTCGTATGTCGTATGTAAACAGCAATTGCACCATGCTTGTGGGGTATCACCACGAATGTCAGATTGAGGGCAGTAATTCTAGCAGTAGACCTCCTCTGTAAATCTAAAGTGGTAACCTGTAAAGGTTTTTAAAAATGTATATACTTTGTCGCCTCTGCGTGGGTGTGCGCATGTCGTGTTTGGTATCTATGTGCTCGATATAAGATCATCTTTTATATTTCACCAAGCATTTGGGCAATATAGTGTGTTTTTGTGCATTAATATTCAAAAAATTGAGTTTCAGAAATCGCTACGCAAATATTTTGAGAAAAAAAAATTGCAACACCCACCGTTTTAATCTGCAGGACCTCTGCTTTAAAAAAATATGTAATGTTTGGGGGTTCAAAGTAATTTTCTAGCAACAAAAAAAAAAATTAATGTAAACAAAGAGTGTCATAAAGGACTTGGTGGTTCAAACGGTTAGAAAAGTGGGTGATGTTGGGCATAAAATGCCTGGACAGTTCAAACACCCTCCCCCCCAATAACCCCTATTTGTAAAGTAGACACCCCAAGCTGAGGAGTAAAATTAAGACTAAGTAGGGTGCATATAAAAAACATAGTAAATGTAATGAGACACTCTGTAAAGTGCTAAATTAATATAGATGCCGAACAGAGTATGAAAAACTGTCAGAGTATGAAAACTCTCAACAAAAACGAACCGGTAAAGCCAGATACTATAATGTAAAAGTAAAGTGTAAATGCTGCATAAAGCAATCGTGCAATAGTGACTAGTGCATAAACAGTAGCAAGCAAATGGTACTGAATCGATATAGATGGAGAACAAAATAGGAGAACTGTCAGCATAAAATAACCGGCAAAGCCAGATACTATAATGTAAAGGTAAACACTGCATATAACAATTGTGCAATAGTGACTTGTGCAAAAACAATAGCGAGCGGGCGCCTACTGTGCTTGCCAAATATATATTGGAGCTTGGGTTGGCGGTGTCAGTTTCCTCTTAAGGCTCAATACTCCTGTCGTTCTCTGTCTCATTCTGCTTTATCTCATATAGACCTTGCCTTGGGTAACATACTGACACATAGATTCGAGCCCGGGTTATTGTACCAGGCCAGAGGCCTATCTGATAACTCAACTGTACTTGTTAGGCTCAATTTCCATACAACTCGGTTGCCTATACACTGGAGATTGAATCCCTTTTTACTAGCATTGAGGGAATAAGGTTGCAACTTAAAACTTCTTAATTGATAATAAACGCTTGGCCAGTCCGGGTATTGTATGGGACACCTTAAAGACTTTCATTAGAGGGTTGTGTATTAGGGAGATAGCAGCGATTAAAACTAACAGTAGGCAATGGGCGATAGATGCCAGTGCAGCTGTAGAGAAAGCAGAAGTAGATTTCCTGGCAACACCCACACAAGATAGTGAAAGAAAATGGATAGAAGCACAGAAGCTTAATTGCACAATACAACATTAACATGCAGAGAATAAGTGTTTTTTTTACTGCACAAGCACTTTGAAGAGGAGGAAAAAACAGGACATACGTTGGCCACAATTGCTAAATCACAACAGCCATCGCCGGTTATTCACAGGTTAGCTGTTGCACCGCAACAGGTTGTCACTGACACCACCTCCATTATGCAAGGGTTTTGTACCTTCTTCAGGGATGTATACACATCTAAAGTTTCATATCCTGATGGGGATTTAACCACATTCCTGGAGGGAATCCAACTGCCACAGATTAGGGACAGGACAAGGCAATGTTAAATGCTCCGATCACGCTAGAGGAACTACAAACAGTGCTAGCCACATTTCCATATTCTAAGGCTCCAGGTAATGATGGTTTACCGATAGAGCTGTACAAACACTTTGGAGACATAATCCTACCAGAATTGCTACCACACAATTTTTAGACACATAGGATAGAGGTGATCTTCCGGGATCTATGTATGAGGCAGTGGTAGTGGTTTTACTGAAACCTGGGAAAGATCCGGACTACACAGAGTCTTATAGACCGATATCACTTTTAAATACTGACCTGAAATTGCTGACTAAGGTATTGGCTATGAGACTCTCAAAAGTGGTATCCAAAATTGTACATCCAGATCAAGCTGGATTTATACCTAATCGATCCACTGCATATAATCTCTGGCATTTATACCTAAATATGCAAATCCCGACCAATAATTCTGGGCACAGGGCTATACTCTCACTTGATGCCGCCAAGGCATTGAATAGTGTTGAGTGGCACTATCTTTGGCAGGTTCTAGAGAAATTTGGACTAGTGACAAATTTCATATCCTGGATCAAATTATTACATAAAGCCCCAAAAGCTAGTATCAGGATTAATAATACCTTGTCTTCCTCCTTCTCTCTGCACCACGGTACCCGACAGGGATGCCTGCTATCTCCACTCCTATTTGCCTTGGCAATAGATACCTTGGCTGTGGCCATTAGAGGGAACCCAGATATATGGGTCTTTCAGAGAGGGGGAATAGAGAAAAGATAGCATTCTATGCTGACGAAGCTCTCCTATTTTTGGGAGTCACGTCAAATTCATTGGCCCACCTTATGGTCCTAATACAAATAATTCAGAACCTTTTCTGGATTCAAAATTAATTGGGATAAGTCCACATTATTACCACTAGATGCTCCTCTGCCGGGGCAAGCGAATCAGATCAAAGTTGTAGACTCATTCAGATACCTGGGCATAGTTATACACCTAAATTTGAATCTATATGTTCAACTTAATGTTAACCCATTACTTCAAAAATGTAAAGAAAAAACTTCTAGCTGGATCAAACTACCATTATCAGTGGTAGGGTGCTGCAACCTAGTAAAAATGAACTGGAACCCACAGATCTTATATGCACTACATAACGCATCCATTTGTGTTCATGTATTTAAAAAATGTAATACTATATTCCAGACATTGATGTGGAGGAAACAGGTTCCTCGGATCAAACTTGAATATATATAGAGGGCGGCTAAAGATTCTGGGGGTCTGGGGGTACCGAACCCATACTACTACTACTTAGCAGCACAATTACAACATCTGACAGAATGGCTTAATCCAGAGCCCTCTAACCCGATAGTGGCTATTATTCGCACACCGCTGTCAGGTGAAAACCTGATAGAGTGTGTATAGGCAGGGGAACTTAAAGCATTGTCCAATTGTCCCACACTTGTGCTTAGAAAAACTTTGGACTATGACCAAAAAACATTTCCAATATGTGATATATACAAAATGGTCTCGCATTTGGAATAATAGAAACTACACAGAGTTAGATAAGCTACAGAGGTTTTCAAACTGGACTAGAAGTGGTTTAATACATGTTTCACAGCTATATCAGGGAAACATTTGTTAGACATTAAAACTTTTCAGACTGAGTTTGGGCTGCCAAATACTCCATTCTTCCAATGCCTGCAACTCAAGCGTGCTAAAGCGACACAAGCTATTATCACTAAATGGGAACTAGTTACCTCTTCAGTGCTTACACAGCTGGTCTTGACGTCATCTAGGAAAGATATCCTACCTATATGGCTCTTTAATGTGTCAAATATCGACTGCAATGTCATTGAAATGCAGAGCGGGATGGGAAATGGATATTGGTGAAGTATCAGATGATGATGGTCCACCATACTAGATAATGTATTTAGAGTATCAATCTCCTCATCACAAAAACGTACCCAATTGTTTATCATACACCGTACCTATCGCACTCCCTACAATCTTCATAAATGGCATAGAAGAGACAGCCCATTATGCCCCCTATGTGAGATTGATAATGGGTCACTGATACACATGCTTTGGAAGTGCCAAAAGCTACAAAGATATTGGACAACAGTAATAAATTCGATCAATAGAATTTGGAACATAACTCTTGATGAAGAACCAAAACTTTGTCTGCTTGGTTTGCTAGATGAGGAGACATACACACACCATACATACACGGCGGTACTTAGAGCCCTATTTATAGCCAGGAAGCTTATAGCCAGAAAATGGCTATCTGCAACACCCCCTACATATGGGTTAATGCAATAAATGAGACCCTTTTAAGGGAAAAGCTAACATATCAACATAGGGGTAACCCATTTAAATTTGACACTCACTAGGGTGGTTTGTAGACCCGCAGATAAATGCAGGTCTAATATTGGTTGTCTTTTTCTTTTTGGCTTGCTGCTAATAGTTTGCTTTTAGTTTTAGTAGTTTTAACCCAATGAGTATTTTGAAAAATATTGAGTGTCCACTCTGTGATTTTAGAGTGTGGGGAATTCTGCCCCGCTCTGTGGGCCCCTGTGGGTCTAGAGACTGGAGCAGAAAAATAGGGCTTAAAAAAGACACACATTATAAAAGACTACATATAAGAAAGAGGCAATGAAGATATGTGTTTATAATATAATGGTTTATTTTTCATACAAGGGAATGGTTGCTTCAGGGGAAATACAGTATCTCACAAAAGTGAGTATACCCCTCACATTTTTGTATGGCCTCTCACCTTACTGCTGTAAAGTAACAGCGTATTGTAACCTGGGGGTAGCTCCAGAATGTCTGCCAGCCAGTTTATTGAAGCAAACAGTTCATTTATTTTGAAGCAAACAAAATCAAATGACAGCTTTCTTCAGCCAAAGTAAATACATAGTCCAGAATCCTGGCATTGATAACTAAAACAACAGGCTCACCGCTAGTCTCCGGTCCCACAGCTCGGTTAGGCTCCTCCAGAGTCAGGGTGTCAGGCCGGCCAGACAGAGGGGTTCAGCAGTCTGTGTCTCAGTTGATTCAGAGAGCTCACGCTTGCTGTCCAGCTTGTGAGCTCTCCCTCTCTCTCTCACTTCCTTATCACAGGTGCACTGAGTCTCTGCTGCTTTTCAGACCTCCCTTCCCCGGGTCTTAACCCCATAGGTACCGAAGTCCTAGCGATCTGGGTTTGAGACTCTGCAACCGTCCTTCTTAAAGGGACCATGGCTCCAATATCGGGTGGAATGTACCTGCCTTCTAGGACACATCCCTGGTGTCCTGTACACATCCTCTCCCTCTGCCTTGACGCGGAGGTGTCCAAGGCAATGTGGGACACCCTACAGTGTACCCTAGAGAGGGCCTCCGCATTCTGGTGTTGCTTTCCTGGTCTGTGTTCAACTACGAATTTGAACTCTTGCAATGCCAAAAAACACCTGGTAACTCTGGCATTTGTGTGTTTGTTCTGTCTCATCCAGGTCAATGTGGCATGGTCTGACACCAGGCGAAACTTCATACAGAGGAGAAAATAGCGTAGTGAGTCCAAGGCCCACTTAATGGCCAGGCACTCCTGCTCCACCACATTGTAATTTCTCTCGGTGGCTGTCAATTTCCTACTTAGGGAAACTATGTTCCTCCCCATTGACCTCTTGGGACAGAACAGCTCCCAAGCCTTCACTGGGGAAATCTGTTTGAACTAAAAATTCCCCTCGAGAAGTTGGGAGCGACCAGTACTGGATACTGACACAAGACTGTTTTAAGCTGCTGGAAGGCCTTCTCAGCCTTGTCATCCCATTTTATCATGACTGACTTTTTTCCCTTTGTCGGGTCTGTGAGAGGTGCAGCAATAGTGGCGAAGTTGGGCACAAACCTGCGGTAGTACCCCACGATGCCCAAGAAGGCTCGCACCTGTTTCTTTGTGACTGGGCGGGGCCAGGCCTAGATCACCTCTATCTTGTTCACCTGTGGTTTCACTAACCCTCTATCCACAATGTACCCAAATACTTGGTCTCTTCCATAGCAATGGCACACTTTTCTGGGTTCACAGTGAAACCTTCCTTCTTTAGAGAGTCTAGGACCGCCTGCACTCTGGGAAGATGGGATTCCCAGTCTGTACTAAAGATGAGAATGCCATCTAAATACACTGAAGTGTATTTCTGATGTGGGCATAAGGTTTTATCCATAGCTCTCTGGAAAGTAGCTGGAGCGGAATGCAAACCAAACGGCATTCTTTTGTACTGAAAATGGCCATCTGGGGTAGAAAAGTCTTCTCTCGGGCTTCCTTAGGTAAAGGTATTTGCCAGTAGCCTTTAGTGAGGTCTAAGGTAGTAATGTACCGGGCTGGTCCCAGCCTCTCTATCAGTTCGTCTACTCTGGGCATTGGATATGCATCAAACTTCGATACCTCATTGAGTTTTCTGAAATCATTACAAAATCGCAGAGTCCCGTTGGGTTTCGGTACCAACACAATTGGGCTCGACCACTCACTCTGCGATTCCTCAATGATATCAAGTTCGAGCATTGTCCGGACTTCCTCCGACACTGCCTTCCTATGTGCCTCAGAGATACGATAGCGTTTCACTCGAACCTTCACTTTAGGTTCCGTGACAATGCCATGTTCAGTAACCCTGGTAAGACCTGGCAGTTCTGAGAACTTCTCTCTATTCCTATGTAAAAACTCCTTTACCTGCTGTGTTTGTGGCTTGGATAGGGAGGTAGAAACTGGGATTGAGTTCTCCCCTATCAGGGGCTTAGAACTAATCTCAGCCAGGGCAACTTCCTGCTCCTGGTCCTTCCAATGCTTCAGGAGATTTACATGGTATATCTGATAGGGCTTCCTCTTTCCAGGTTGGTGTATCTTATAGTTAACCTTCCCAACCTTTTCTACCACCTCAAATGGCCCCTGCCACCTGGCCAGGAACTTACTTTCTACCACAGGTATAAGCACTCCAACCTGGAACTGTCTGAGTTTGGCAGACCAGTTGTACACCCTTCTTTGTGCCTCCTGTGCTTTTTGCATGTGCTTTTTGACCAGAGGCATCACCTTAGAAATCCTCTCTCTCATCTAAGTTATATGTTCTACCACTGTCTTATGAGGAGAGGCCTCACTTTCCCACGTTTCCTTCACCAGGTCAAGCAGTCCTCGTGGTCTTCGCCCGTACACCAATTCGAATAGGGAAAAACCTGTGGATGCCTGAGGCACTTCGCTTATAGCAAACATCAGTGCTGGAAGTAGACAGTCCCAGTCTTTACCATCCTGTTGCTCAACCCTTTTAAGCATTGACTTGAGAGTTTTATTGAAACGCTCCACCAGTCCATCTGTCTGTGGATGATAGACAGATTGTCAGAGAAGTAACAATGGAGTTCCGAACGCTCATTCCAATAGAAATAGGAACGTTTGTGGCAATCGGAACGATTGTACTCTGGTGCGCCTGCGCAGCAGAACGGGATGACGCACACGCAGGTGCAACCAGGGCGCACACCGCACACCAATGAGCTTTGTGGCCGACCTATTTAAGGCAACCCCTGACTGCAGCAAATCGCTGGATCGTCTTCAGTCTCTCTTGCACCTGTACCAGTATTCTGTTCCTGTGATTCCTGTTGTGACCCGGCTTGCCCCTTGGACCTGCTTCTGCTCTGCTCCCTTGACTTTTGATCCCGGCTCTGCTCCTGACTATGGCTTGCTTTCTCCAATGTTTGAACCTCAGCCTGCTTACGGACTTTGCTACTGATCTCCTGTGTTTGACCTCTGGCTTGCCTAATGGACTTTGCTACTGATCTCCTGTGATTGACCCCTGGCTTGCTTAACAGACTTGTTACTGGTCTCCTATATCCCGTTACTGATCACCTGTGTATGACCCGTCTTGTCCTCCTGATTACTCTGTTCCAGTTACCAGCTCCACCTGCAGTACAGATGTGCAACCCAGCCAGGCGTTTATCGCTGTTCCGGTACTTCGGGTCAAGTCTTTCCCCATTGTTGGTAATCCATGCTTCTCTACGCAAAGTACCTCTTGTATAATCCTCAGGGGTATACTGCATTTAGCCGCAAGGGGGTCCCTCTCAGCATTTCGACTTCAGGATCAGGTACGTCCGTGACAGTACGATCCAGCCACGTCAGAAGCCGACAGAGGTGGCTCCCCGCTCGAGGCCCTATGTCAGTAAGTTACGGCCTTGACCCAAGCGGTTCAGCGGCTACAAGAGGGGTACTTCCAGTTAGAGCGTCGCCTCTAGCTCATCTGTTCCTGCTGATGCAAGTGCACCCTCAACAAGCTCACCCACAGCTTCATCACCACAAGGGAACCCTATGATGCCTGTGCTCTCTCCGGCTCCCGAACCCAGGGTGCCGACTCCTGAGCGATTTCTGGGCGATCGGAAAAAGTTCAAGGCCTTCAAGAACGCCTTTCTCCTGTACCTGGCCCTGCAACCAAGGACATTTTCCACTGAGACTGTCAAAGGGGGATTCATTATTTTCCTGCTATCTGAGGAACCCCAAGCCTGGGCACATAATCTGCTGGAGCAGAAGAGCCTCTTACTGGACTCTGTTGACACTTTCTTTGAGGCTATGGCCCAGTTGTATGATGACCCCCAGCGTACCACCACCGCTGAGGTTGCCCTGCATACCCTGCTCCAGCGAAAACGCCCTGTCGAAGACTACACAGTGGACTTCTGGAGATGGTCTGCAGACACCGGGTGGAATGAGGCCGCTCTTAAATATCAATTCCGGCAGGGGCTCTCAGATACTCTTAAAGATGAGCTGGCCAGAGTTGAAATTCCCACTACCTTGGAAGGCCTGATCCAGCTATCCATCAAACTGGGCAGGCGCCTGCGGGAGCAACGTTCTGAACGACTTTGCGCCTCTGCACCCTCCTGTATGCTTCCCAAAGTTGTTCCTGCTCCGTCACCTCTTCCTGGTCCGAATACATCCACAGCCTCTGAAGTTGAACCAATGCAGCGGGGTGTGATCCGCTCACCACTCACTCCGGAGGAGAAGCAACGCCGCTGACGGGCCAACCTGTGCTGCTACTGCGGGGGTGGCGGTCACTACTTGCTCCGCTGTCCAGTAAGACCTAGTAAGTCACCCCCACACCATGTAATGAACTTTCAAGTTGCTGGTCCTTCTCTGTCTCACCTTGTCCTTCCTGCCGCCCTACAGGTGGAGGGAGAGGAGGTCCGGCTTCTGGCGATTATTGACTCCAGGGACTGCAGCTGCTTTTTGGACTGTACGCTGGCAGAGAGACTCCACATTCCTCTTCACAACAAGCAGCAGAGTCTCCAGGTCCGCTTCGCTGATGGTTCTCTACCTTGTTCGGGACCTGTCACGCAAGAGACCAAGCCCATCTTCACTCGGGTCATCAAGAGTTCCTACGCTTTGCTATTATCAGCTCCCCCATCTTTCTAGGACTCCCTTGGCTACAGGCCCATGACCTTCAAATAGACTGGTCCAATAAAGAAGTCTTGTTCTCTTCTACCTACTGTTCTCAGCACTGTTTTGTGCATGTTCCCAAAACACCCGCCACGTGTCTAGCCATCCAGTCCAGCACAGATCCAAAAGTTCCAGCAGAGTATCAAGAATTCATGGACGTTTTTGATAAGTGGGGAGCTGACACATTACCACCCCATCAATCCTATGACTGCCCGATAGAACTGCTACCCGGGGCAGATATCCCATTTGGGCGAATATTTCCCTTATCAGAGGGGGAACTGGAGGCCCTGCGGGTTTACATCGATGAGAATCTGGAGAAAGGATTTATTCGTCCCTCCTCATCCCCAGCAGGGGCTGGTATCTTCTTTGTGGAGAAAAAAGACGGCACCCTCCGACCCTGTGTGGACTATAGAGACCTTAACAAGATCACAGTAAAAAAACGCTACCCCCTTCCACTCATTCCAGAACTTTTTCAAAGATTCCAGTCAGCTCAGATCTTCACTAAACTGGATCTACGAGGAGCCTACAACCTCGTTCGGATCCGTGAAGGTGATGAGTGGAAGACAGCCTTCAAAACACACTTTGGGCATTATGAGTACCTGGTGATGCCATTTGGACTATGTAATGCACCCACAACCTTTCAACATCTGGTTAATGACATCTTTCGGGAATTTCTGGATCACTTTGTAATCGTCTACCTTGATAATATTTTGATTTTCTCCGCTACCTTGGAACTCCACCGCACTCATGTCAAAAGAGTGCTTGGCACCCTCAGGAAACATGGACTGTATGTCAAGGCAGAGAAGTGTGACTTAGAGAAAACCTCCATCCAGTTCCTGGGCCTGGTTATCTCCACTGGGGGCATTTCAATGGACCCCCAGAAGGTGAAAGCAATCCTGGACTGGCCGGCCCCTTCTGACAAAAAAGGGGTTCAGCGATTCATCGAGTTTGCCAATTTCTACAGGAGAATTTGTGAAAGGGTTCTCTGCTATCATTTCAACCATTACACAGTTGACTCGACAACAGGTCCGGTTCCATTGGTCCCCTGGAGCCCAGACCGCCTTTGACAAGCTTAAAGCCCTGTTCGTCTCAGCACCGGTACTTCAGCACCCTGATCCAACACTGCCTTATGTGTTGGAGGTGGATGCCTCAGAGATAGCAACTGGTGCAGTACTATCCCAACATCAAGGTCCTAAGGCCCTTCTGCACCCCATAGCCTATGCTTCCCGGAAGATGACCCCTCCAGAGAGGAATTATGATGTTGGGGACCGGGAACTTTTGGCCATAAAATTTGCCTTGGAGGAATGGAGATACCTATTGGAAGGAGCAGCTCATCCTATCATGATCTTTACTGACCATAAGAACATGGAGTATCTTAGGACTGCAAAGCGGTTAGGACCCCGACAAGCTAAATGGGCTCTCTTCTTCTCCAGGTTCAACTTCCATATCTCCTATAGGCCTGGCTCCAAGAATGGGTAAGCTGTCCCTGTCCAGGATGTTTCCTGATGATCCTGAGGCTTCTGAACCTGAAACCATCCTGACGGCACAAAAAATTTTTACTTATCCATCCCGATGTAATGACAGCTATCCGGCAGGCCTCCAGTCAATGTTCAGAAACAGAGGCCTCTGTGCTGATGAAGAGAGAAGGTTTATTGTGGGCCCAGGACAAGAATTTTGTCCCCCAGCCAATAAGATTACAGATTCTGAGGACATTCCATGATCACAAGCTTGCTGAGCATTTTAGGATACAAAAGACCTCCGAGCTCATTCAGCGCTCTTTCTGGTGGCCTAATTTGAAACAGGACTGTAAGAACTCTATCAGCTCTTGTACAGTGTGCCAACGAAACAAGGGCTGCAACACCAAGTCCTGGGGAATGTTGAGACCCTTGCCTTTATTGTTGATTTACCCCCCTCAGAGAGTTTCACTACCATCTTGGTGGTGGATCGCCTTTCGAAGATGGCACACTTTTTACCCATGATTGGTACTCCTACGGCCTCCAAAACAGCAAAGATCTTCATCAAGGAAATTTTCAGGCTGCGTGGAATACCAGACAACATTCTGTCTGATAGAGGTGTTCAGTTTACCTCTAAATTCTGGAAAGATCTTTGCAAGTCCCTATCCATCAAGGTATGCCTCTCATCAGCCTACCACCCGCAGAGCAATGGGCAAACAGAGAGGATCAATCAAACGGTGGCACAATATCTGCAATGTTTCTGCACCTGCTCGCAGGATGATTGGGCCTCACTCCTCCCATGTGCGGAATTCGCATATAATAATTCCACTCATTCTGCTGCCAATCAGTCATCTTTTTGGGCCAATTATGGGTTCCATCCCTCCTTCCGCCCAACACCATACCAGAAGCCTCAGTCCCCGCGGTCCAGGACCAAATTAACTTTCTCCAGTCGAATTACTTGCGCCTCCAGGAGGCCATGACAGAAGCACAGGAGAATTACAAGAAGTTTCATGGCAGGGGAAGGAAGGAGAATCCAACATTCAACGTAGGAGACAAAGTTTGGCTATCGGCTTTAAATCTTCAACTTACCTGCCCTTCCCGGAAGCTGGGACCTAGATTCATTGGGCTTTTTGAAATCAAGAGGATGATAAACCCTGTGGCCTTTGAATTGACTCTCCCCAGTTCTTACAAGATCCATCTGGTATTCCATGTGTCCCTACTGAAGCCCGCTGTGCCTAGCCCTTTTCTGGGAAGAGAGGAAGTACCACCGCCTCCCATCTTGGTTGAAGGTGAAACTGAATTTGAGGTGGAAACTATCTTGGACTGTAGGAAGAGAGGCAGACAAGTGCAATATCTGGTCAAATGGAAGGGTTACCCACAGGAAGACAATTCCTGGGAACCTGCTAGCAACGTGCACGCACCAAGCTTGGTTCAAGCCTTCCAGAACAAGTATCCAGAAAAATGGGCCAGTATGGGCATCCGGAGGCTGCCCCTTGGGGGGGCACTGTCAGAGAAGTAACAATGGAGTTCCGAACGTTCATTCCAATAGAAATTGGAACGTTTGTGGCAATCGGAATGATCGTATGCTGGTGCGCCTGCACACGCAGGCGCAACCAGGACGCACGGTGCGCCAATGAGCTCTGAGGCTGTCCTATTTAAGACAACCCCTGACTGCAGCAAATCGCTGGATCGTCTTCAGTCTCTCTTGCACCTGTACCAGTATTCTGTTCCTGTGATTCCTGTTGTGACCCGGCTTGCTCCATGGACCTGCTTCTGCTCTGCTCCCTTGACTTTTGATCCCAGCTCTGCTCCTGACTACGGCTTGCTTTCTCCAGTGTTTGAACCTCAGCCTGCTTACGGACTTTGCTACTGATCTCCTGTGTTTGACCTCTGGCTTGCCTAATGGACTTTGCTACTGATCTCCTGTGATTGACCCCTGGCTTGCTTAACAGACTTGCTACTGGTCTCCTATATCCCGTTGCTGATAACCTGTGTATGACCCGGCTTGTCCTCCTGATTACTCTGTTCCGGTTACCAGCTCCACCTGCAGTACAGACGTGCAACCCAGCCAGGCGTTTATCGCTGTTCCGGTACTTCGGGTCAAGTATTTCCCCGCAAAAAGAAAAAAAGGGAAAAGGAGGACTTTATAGGTTGCCTACTACTCCCAAGTGATAAGAATGTCAACCATACTATAACATACAAGTGGGGAGTTGTGTTACCGCGCTAGGCTAACAGGCTTCAAGTATCAAAGGAGTGGGTAAGCAGCCATACAACGACCAAACTAATTGTAGAAAATGTTAAAGACTAGAGAGATGGCGCTAAACCTAATCACTACAATGTGGATAAGGTGTTACCCTAAATGGATAGTCAAACCATATAACAGTCAAACATAAATTAGAAACATAAAAAATTGTGATGTTGATATAGTATTGTATAATCTAATCAGTGAATAAATAATCCCCAACAAATGCGTGACTGGGTGAGTTTTCAAATAAAACTTGCAAACAAAACAGATGTGCAAATAGCATATGGTGCAATGAAGTGTAAATAGTCCAAACACTATATGCGAATAGCATATAGTACAATAAAGTGTAAATAGTCCAATCAGTTAGGCAAATAGTTCACTAGAGATGCGTGGCTGAGTGGAGTATTCCAAAAAGGTGTATTTCCTGAGCAGAATAAGAACTTGTAAATAGAGTTGAGCGAACCCGGACTGTAAAGTTTGGGTCCGTACCGAACTTTGGGGTGTCTGGGACCCGGACCCGGACTCGGACTTTTCAAAAAAAGTCCGGGTTCGGGTCCGGGGTTCTGGTAATTTTAATGAAAAATCTTAAAAATGCTGTAAAAAAGTCCAGGAAGGTCCTAGAGGTCTGCAAAAGGAAGGAAAATGGGGGTAAGGGTGGGACAAGTGTCCTACAAAGAAATGGGGACAGGGAAATAACTTTAAATATTTAAAAAAAATAAAAACATAAAAAAGCAAAAATGGAGGTGGATGGGGATCATCTTAAAACTAGGTCTGAAAAGTATTAATTAACATTAGAGGCCATAGAACTGTTCTAAAATCATCTTCAAACTGTGTCAAAAAAGTATAAATAAGCCGGGAGTACCCATATCACTGATCTGCAAAATGTGTGTGTCACTTTAAATGAAACCGGGAATAAGTGAACATCTGTTATGCACATTTATTTAAAGTCTGTGTGTCATTTTAAATGAAACCGTGAATCAGTGCACATCTGTTCTGCACAATTATTTAAAGTCTGTGCGTCACTTTAAATGAAACCGTGAATTAGTGCACATCTGTTCTGCAAAATTCTTTAAAGTCTGTGTGTCACTTTAAATGAAACCGTGAATCAGTGCACATCTGTTCTGCAAAATACTTTAAAGTGTTCTTCAAACATCTGGAATCTGTGTGTGAAACTACAGCATAGAGAAGAACAGGCATATGGTTTCGCTCTTCACACACAGTTTGCAAATGTTTTCAGAACAGTGATATTATATCACTGATATGATATCACTGTTCTTCAAACATCTGCAAACAGTGTGTAAAGAGCGGAACCATATGCCTGTTCTTCTCTATGCTGTAGTTTCACACACAGATTCCAGATGTTTGAAGAACAGGAGTATGGTTCCTCCCCGGTTTTAGGTAAAGTGTTCTAAACTATTTCCAGATGTGTGCAGAACAGATGTGCTGTGTGAATAACATCTGTTCTGGTGCAGAACATCTGTTCTGTATGAAGAACAGATGTGCACTGATTAGCGGCTATAATAAAAGTGACACAGACTAAACAGAAGTGTGAAGAACAGATGTGCACTGATTAGCGGCTATAATAAAAGTGACACAGACTAAACAGAAGTGTGAAGAACAGATGTGCACTGATTCCCGGTTTCATTTAAAGTGACACACAGACTTTAAAGAATTTTGCAGAACAGATGTGCACTGATTCCCGGTTTC
>BLSH010434273.1:233452-247371 GCA_018402905.1 Glandirana rugosa
CGGGTTAAGCTCCCACGTAACTCCAGACGAACATTCTCTTTGTAAATGTGAAGCCTTTCCGTATTTGTAAATGAAATCTTTTTTCCTCTAGACGTAAAGAGTGCCCCCTTGTCCTTTGTGATGACCTTAAAGTAAATAACTCCACACCAAGTTCACTATATCTAGATCTGTATCTAAAAACGTCCAAACACACATGTATTTGAATCCATTTTTGTATCAAGTTCATCCATAGACCATTGTGTTTAATAAATTCAGTGAAGATCAATATGTTCCTTCACCAATTCAAATGGACAGCCACTCACTACATAGCATTGCCTCTCTATAAACAAAGATTGGCAAAATGTGCTCTAAACTCCTTTTATTCAGTGTAAATGTTTCTCTTACAAGCAGACCTCAATGCACCCTCGAATTGGGCGACTATGTGGCAAATGAGGATTAATATTGATAAATCTAAAGTTATGCATTTCGGGGCTAAGAATATGCATGCATCATACATACTAGGGGAAGTACAACTGGGGGAACCCATTGCGGAGAAGGATCTGGGGGTTTTGGTAGACCATAAGCTTAATGCAATGCCAAGCTGTTGTTTCCAAAGCAAGCAAAATCCTTTCTTGTATTAAGAGAGGTATGGACTCCAGAGATAGAGACATTATTTTGCCCCTGTGCAAATCATTAGTAAGACCTCACCTGGAATATGCAGTTCAGTTTTGGGCACCAGTTCTCAAAAAGGATATCGGAGAACTGGAGAAAGTGCAGAGAAGGGCAACCAAACTAATAGGCATGGAGGAGCTCAGCTATGAGGAAAGATTAGAGGAACTGAATTTATTCTCTCTTGAGAAGAGGAGATTAAGGGGGGATATGATCAACATGTACAAATACATAAGTAGGCCATATAGTGAACTTGGTGTTGAGTTATTTACTTTAAGGTCATCACAAAGGACAAGGGGGCACTCTTTACGTCTAGAGGAAAAAAGATTTCATCTACAAATACGGAAAGCTGTGAAAATGTGGAATAGACTCCCCCCAGAGGTAGTTTTGGCCAGCACAGTAGATTGCTTTAAAAAAGGCCTGGATTCTTTCCTTAATGTAAATAATATAACTGGGTACTAACATTTTTAGGTAAGTTGATCCAGGGTGAGTTCGATTGCCTCTCAGGGAAACAGGAAGGAATATTTTCCCCTGCTATAGCACATTGGATCATGCTTTGCTGGGGTTTTTTTGCCTTCCTCTGGATCAACTGTGGGTGAAGGATTGCATAAGGGATTAAATGGCTATATATAATTTTTCTGTTTTTTTTTTGGTTGAACTAGATGGACTTGTGTCTTTTTTCAACCGGACTAACTATGTAACTGTGTAACTATATGCTATGAGATCTCTTCCTCCTCCTCTTTTCTTCACAGCATTCATATCATAAGGACATGGAAAATAAAACAATGCATAGCATACTACTGCTAGACCAGATTTTTGTGCATTATAAAGCAGATATACTCACAAACATATATCTTGCAAAGCAGATCACAAAGTATGTGAAGCAATGTGCAAAACACTTTCCCTTCAGTAAAACATGCAAGTGCCATAAAATTTAGTGTATATTCCACATTCAAGTTTCCCTCCATCAATTCCATTGGACAGGCGCTCACCACCTAATATTTCTTCTCTCAAAGGTAAGCAATAAAAGCGTTCCTATAATCTTAGGAAGCTGCTGCTCGGGCCAGCAGATCAACACATCCTCCTCTCACTCCACAGTATACACATCAAAGATCATGGGAAGATTACATTGTATGACATAGTACTGCTAGACCAAGTTTTTGTGTATTAGAAAGCAGATATACCCATCAGCTCTGTGGTTGTAGCATTGACAAGAGACCTCTTCTGCCTGTAAAATTGTGATTTCTAAAATTAAAACAATCAAAAATATTTCAGCATGCATATTATGGATGTTAATAAGCGACAAAACATATACAGTATCTTGTAAAGAAAATCACAACATATGTGAAGCAGTGTGCAAAAACACTATCCCTCTAGTAGTACCTGCAAGTGCAATAAAATTCAGTGAAGATTCTACATTTGTTCATCCACCACGTGTACACCCACTCACTAGCTAATATTGCTTAGAAAAAGAACAGTAAAACAGCACTATGAATCTCTATGATTCTAGGCATTTGGTTCTCAAGCTAGCAGATCACCCCCACCTTCTTTCACATCACAGTGTTCACATCAAAGATCATGGGAAATAAAACAATATGTGGTATAGTGCTGCTATAACAAAGTGTTGTTTATTAAAAAGCAAAAATACTCACAAACATAAATCTTGTACTAAGCCCCTCCCCTGCAGGTTCCATCATCAGTACACCTTTTTCGAGAGGATGAACAAGTTCATATACAGTATACTGTACTAGCTTGTCAAATTTGTGGTTTAGGATAACCCATGATCATTTTATAGTTCACTATGGTTCAATATGTAGATGTAAAGCTGTTCATTCTAATGATAACACATTGGCCTACAAATATTCTACCTCATGATAGAAGGGTTTTATGAGCTACAAATTGTGTAATGAGAATGGGGTATTACTGAACGCAATGAACACAGCGCGTGTAGCTGTCCATTTCCCCCAAAATCTGCCAGCCAGTAATTAAGATGGTCCAATCAAAATCTCATATTTTTGCTTTAGCAGCAATGCTAAAACTAGCTGAAGAGATTTTTGACCTACAATAGAGTCAGTGGCGGCCCGTCCATTAAGGGCAATGTAAACCAAAAAAGGGGGGTGTGTGGTATGGCGCTGTTCTAGGTGAAGAAAACAAAAATCAAAAAAAGGCTGCTGCCCCCACTTTTAACCAGGAAATCCTGGTATCAGAAGACGTGAAGTGAGGAAGGGGTGTGGGAAAAGGCGCTGCCTAAACCAATCAACAATAATAAAAAATGCGTGTAGGGTAATAGGTACAAAACGAAACGGTTATACACATATAGGTGACAATAAATAAATCGTTGAAAAAAGATAATGTGAGAGTGTTACCACTCTAATAATTAGTGATAAACCACATAAAGTGCATACAGTGCTAGTAAAAAGTAGTGACCACATATATACATAAAATGGAAGCAACTAGTATATAAAATAACCATGCAGAAGGAGACATAAATAGGTGTCCAGATTAAGTACCAGTATATGGAGACCGGTAATGCCAAAAAGTCACCAATAGGGGTCAGTCCAATAGCAAACCCCAAGGAGTGCTGTGGAAGTATCCTTAGAAAAGAACTGAGATAATGAATCAACTGCAGTCCTCAGTCCTAAAGTCCTCAAAGGGGCCAGGTGCCAAAGGTGATAATAAACCGTGTGCAGTGCAATGACGTCCATGTGACGAAACGCGTCAGAGGAGCCTGGATAGCGTTATTGCGCACTTCCGGTCTGGTTTGGAACGCAAGGAAGTTCCGGTTTTCCTACAGAGTGGACCCATGTCTGACTTCTTTAGGACTGAGGACTGCAGTTGATTCATTTTCTCAGTTCTTTTCTAAGGATACTTCCACAGCACTCCTTGGGGTTAACTATTGGACTGACCCCTATTGGTGACTTTTTGGCATTACCGGTCTCCATATACTGGTACTTAATCTGGACACCTATTTATGTCTCCTTCTGCATGGTTATTTTATATACTAGTTGCTTCCATTTTATGTATATATGTGGTCACTACTTTTTACTAGCACTGTATGCACTTTATGTGGTTTATCACTAATTATTAGAGTGGTAACATTCTCACGTTATCTTTTTTCAACAATTTATTTATTGTCACCTATATGTGTATAACCGTTTAGTTTTGTAACTATTACCCTACACGCATTTTTTATTATTGTTGATTGGTTTAGGCAGCGCCTTTTCCCACACCCCTTCCTCACTTCACGTCCATTAAGGGCGCTATCCCCTCTCTCCTCGCCGCCCCCTCTATGCCATGCATAGATTCATCAGTTCAGTCGGGGGGGGGGGGGTTGGTGGCTGTATGTACCCCTATCTATGATGCAGTATATATCTATCTGTGGGGCTGTATATACCTATTGTGCTGTATATATCTATCTATGGTGTAGCATATATCTATCTGTGGTGCTGTATATACCAATCTATAGTGCTGTATATATCTATATGTGGGGCTGTATATACAGTATCTCACAAAAGTGAGTACACTCCTCACATTTTTGTAAATATTTTATTATATCTTTTCATGTGACAACACTGAACAAATGTCACTTTGCTACAATGTAAAGTAGTGAAGGTACAGCTTGTATAACAATGTAAATGCTGTCCCCTCAAAATGACTCAACACACAGCCATTAATGTCTAAACCGCTGGCAACAAAAGCGAGTACACCCCTTTAGTTAAAATGTCAAAATTGGGCCCAAAGTGTCAATATTTTGTGTGGCCACCATTATTTTCCAGCACTGCCTTAACCCTCTTGGGCATGGAGTTTACCAGAGCTTCACAGGTTGCCACTGGAATCCTCTTCCACTACTCCATGATGTCCTCACGGAGCTGGTGGATGTTAAAGACCTTGAGCTCCTCCACCTTTCATTTGATGATGTCACACAGATCCTCAATAGTGTTTATGTCTGGATACATGCTTGGCCAGTCCATCACCTTTACCCTCAGTTTCTTTAGCAAGGCATTGGTCATCTTGCATGTGTGTTTGGGGTCGTTATCATGTTGGAATACTGCCCTGGGGCCCAGTCTCCAAAGGGAGGGGATCATGCGCTGCTTCAGTATGTCAAAGTACATGTTGGCATTTATGGTTCCCTCAATGAACTGTAGCTCCCCAGTGCTGGCAGCACTCATACAGACCCAGACCATGACACTCTCACCACCATGCTTGACTTTAGGCAAGACACACTTGTCTTTGTACTCACCTGGTTGCCACCACACACTCTTGGCACCATCTGAACCAAATAAGTTTATCTTGGTCTTATCAGACCACAGGACATGGTTCCAGTAATCCATGTCCTTAGTATGTTTGTCTTCAGTAAACTATTTGCCGGCTTTATTTAGAAGAGGCTTCCTTCTGGGACGACAGCCATGCAGACCAATTTGATGCAGTGTGCGGTGTATAGTTTGAGCACTGACAGGCTGACCACCCACCCCTTCAATCTCTGCAGCAATGCTGGCATCACTCATACGTCTATTTCCCAAAGACAACCTATGGATATGACGCTGAACACGTGCACTCAACTTCTTTGGTTGACCATGGCGAGGCCTGTTCTGAGTGGAACCTGTCCTGTTAAACCACTGTATGGTCTTGGCCAGCGGGCTGCAGCTCACTTTCAGGGTCTTGGCAATCTCCTTATAGCCTAGGCCATCTTTATGTAGAACAACAATTATTTTTTTCAATTTCTCAGAGAGTTGTCACGAGGTGCTCTCTTGAACTTTCAGTGACCAGTATGAGAGAGAGCGATAACACCTAAATTAAAACACACCTGCTCCCCATTCACACATGAGACATTGTAACACTAATGAGTCACATGACACCGGGGAGGGAAAATGGCTAATTGGGCCCAATTTGGAAATTTTCACTTAGGGGTGTACTCACTTTTGTTGGCATTGTTTTAGACATTAATGGCTGTGTGTTGAGTTACTTTGAAGGGACAGCAAATTTACACTGTTATACAAGTTGTACACTCACTACTTTACATTGTAGCAAAGTGTAATTTCTTCAGTGTTGTCACATGAACAGATATTATAAAATATTTAGAAAAATGTGAGGGGTGTACTCACGTTTGTGAGATACTGTATATATATATATATATATATATATATATGGTGCTGTATATATGCATCTGTGGTGCAATATATATCTATCTGTGGTGCTGCATATATCTATCTATGGTGTAGTATATACTGTGGGAGATTAGCTTGTGTGGATCACCTTTACTGGGAAGAAGGCAGCTTGTAGGCAAACTTTCTCAACCACTTCAGCCCCGGGAGGTTTTACCCCCTTCCTGACCAGAGCAATTTTTGCCATACGGCACTGTGTTGCTTTAACTGACAATTGCGCGGTTGAGCGACATTGTACCCAAATAAAATGTACGTCCTTTTTTTCCCACAAATAGAGCTTTCTTTTGGTGGTATTTATTCACCTCTGCAGTTTTTATTGTTTGCGCTATAAACAAAAAAAGCGTCAATTTTGAAGAAAGAAATTTTTTTTTTTACTTTTTTGCTATAATAATAAATATCCAAAAAAGAAAAACCGATTGATGAGTTTCGGCTGATATGTATTCTTCTACATATTTTTGGTAAAAAAAAAAAAAATCGCAATTGGCGTATATTGATAGGGTTGCGCAAAAGTTATCATGTCTACAAACTTTGGGAATTGATTTATAACATTTTTATTTATTACATTTTTTTTAAATAGTAATGGCGGCAATCTGCGATGTTTATGGGGACTGCAATATTGCAGCGGTCATGTCGAACACTTTTGACACCTTTTTGGGACCAATGACATTTATACAGCGATCAGAGCTAGAAATAGCCACTGATTACTGTGTAAATGTCACTGGCAGGGAAGGGGTTAACACTGAGGGGGCAATCAAGGGGTTAACTGTGTTCCCTCACTGTGTTCTAACTGTGTGGGGGCTGGGCTGGCAGGGACATAACAGATCTCACTGATCCCGATGACAGGGATCAGTGGATCTGTTATGTCCCCCCTCACAGAATGGGGAACCGCCACGTTTACATAGGCGGTTCCCCATTCAACCTCTCTATTAGGCAATCGCACAAAGGGGTGGACGTCCAAGAATGTCTCCCTGGCAATTCAGGTCCATGCTGTAGCCGTCTTTTGGCTATAGCGCGGATCTGTAGTGGTTAAAATCTTGCTGGTTGCCAGTTTTATTTGGTAAAGTTTGCAGGTCATAAAACAAACAAAAATAGCAAAAACAAAACCTTGCCATCCGCTGCTAAACTAATATAGACAGGATACCTCTCTATACGATGTCGGGCTTGTCCCTGACACCTTCAAACAAACGCAAACCGTTTTCTTTTTGCAGTCCTTAGAGCAACCAACAACTCAAGCTCTCTCAGTGTAGGCATATTGAGTCCCTGGGTGAGCTCCACTGACATCTCTTCCTGGTTATTTCAAGCAGCTGAAGAGGGATTTAGGTGGACTAGAAACTCTGGGCTGGAACCAGCTCTTTTACAGTGGCTGGCAAAACCCGGGACGGACCCTCACCAGTCCACTCCAAGTGAACACATGCGAGGCGACAAATATCGCCCGTTCACTATCGCACCTCACATAACGTCACATATCCCCCCCCTCTCTGCTCAAGCCCCTGTGGCTGAGCAACTGTTACCCCCATAGAGTGGACCCAGGAAACGGCATTTGCATTATTTTGCAGCTTTCCCACCCTATGTTCCACTGTGAATTTATAGGGCTGTAGGGCCAAAAACCACCTTGTCACCTTACTATTCTTTTCTCTTCTGTCACACATCCACTTCAGGGGGGCATGGTCGGTGATGAGTCTAAACGGCCTGCCCAATAGATAATACTTTAGGCTCTCCAAGGCCCATTTAATCGCGAGACACACCTTCTTGACTATGGCATAATTTTTCTCGTGCCGGTTCAGCGTCCGGCTTAGGTATACAACCAGGTGCTCCTCCCCGTCTTTGATCTGGGACAGTACCACCCCTAGACCCACATCAGAGGCGTCGGTCAGCACAAATTCTTTGATGAAGTCTAGGGTCACAAGCACCGGTTGTACACACAGGGCTTGCTTTAGCTTCTGAAATGCCTTCTCGGTTTCTGGGCTCCATTTCACCATAACCGACCCTCTGCCCCTCGTCAGGTCCATCAGGGTAACAGCAATGGTGGCAAAGTGCGGTATGAAGCGCCTATAGTACTCTGTGATCCCCAGGAATGCATGCACCTGCGTTTTAGTTTGGGGTTGGGGCCACTTCTGGATTGCCCCTAGTTTTTTGGTCTGTGGTTTGACTAGTCCCCGACCAATAATGTGGCCAAGTATTTGGCCTACTCGAGACCGATGGCACACTTTTTGGGGTTGGCTGTGAGCCCTACTTTCCTGAGGGAATCCACAACCAATTGCACTCGGGGCAAGTGAGATTCCCAATCAGAACTGTGGATGACCACATCATTCAAGTAGGCGGCTGCATGGGGCGATATGGCCTCAACATATTGTCCATCATCCTCTGGAATGATGCATGAGCCCCATGCAGACCAAACGGCATTTGTTTGTACTAGAAGGAGAAGGAGTAGAAAAGGCAGTTTTCTCCTTGGCTGACTTTGTTAGGGTTATCTGCCAGTAGTAGTAGTAGTTAGGTCCAGGGTTGTTATGTACAGGGCCCACAAGTTTGTCGACCTGAGGCATTGGGTACGGATCCAACTAAGACAAGCTATTTAGTCTTCTGAAGTCGTTACAGAACTGGATAGTGCCATCGGGCTTTGGGACCAGCACTATGGGACTCGACCAGTCACTGTGGGACTCCTCTATCACATCCAACTCTAACATGTTCTGTATCTCCTTTGTTACTGTCTCACACCTAGCCTCAGGTATTCTATAAGGTTTCACATTTACACGAACACTTGCCTCTGTGATTATGTCATGTTGAATCACTGTGGTCAAATTGGGCAAAAGGGAGAAAAAGTCTCTATTTTTGTTCACAACTAGAGTTGAGCGAACTTCGGGACAAAGTCCGGGTTCGGGTCCAGACAGAACCCGAACTTTGTCCCGGACCCCGAACCCCATTGAAATCAATGGGGACCCGGACTTTTAGGCACAAAAATGGCTGTAAAATAGTCCTGGAAAGTTCTAGAGGTCTGCAAAAGGAAGGAAATGGGGGTAAGGGTGGGACAAGTGACCTACAAAGAAATGGGGACAGGGAAATAACTTTAAATATAAAAAAAAAATAAAAACATAAAAAAAGCAAAAATGGAGGTGAATGTGGACCATCTTCAAACTGGGTCTGAAAAGTATTAATTAACGGTAGAGGCCATATAACTGTTCTAAAATCATCTTCAAACTGTGTCAAAAAAGTATAAATAAGCCAGGAGAACCCATATCACTGTTCTGCAAACATCTGGAAACTGTGTGTGTCACTTTAAATATAACCGGGAATAAGTGAACATCTGTTCTGCACACATCTGTATAGTCTGTGTGGCACTTTAAATATAGCCACTAATAAGTGAACATCTGTTCTGCACACATCTGTATAGTCTGTGTGTCACTTTTAATATAGCCGCTAATAAGTGAACATATGTTCTGCACACATCTGTATAGTCTGTGTGTCACTTTTAATATAGCCGCTAATAAGTGAACATCTGTTCTGCACACATCTGTATAGTCTGTGTGTCACTTTTAATATAGCCGCTAATAAGTGAACATCTGTTCTGCACACATCTGTAAACTGTTTAGAACACTTTACCTAAAACGGGAGGAACCATACACCTGTTCTTCAAACATCTGGAAACAGTTTAGAACACTTTACCTAAAACCGGGAGGAACCATACACCTGTTCTGCAAACATCTGGAAACAGTTTAGAACACTTTACCTAAAACCGGGAGGAACCATACACCTGTTCTTCAAACATCCGGAAACAGTTTAGAACACTTGACCTAAAACCAGGAGGAACCATATACCTGTTCTTCAAACATCTGTACAGTCTGTGTGAAACTACAGCATAGAGAAGAACAGGTATATGGTTTCGCTCTGCTAGAGTTTCAAACCCAGTTTGCAGATGTTTGCAGAACAGTGATATCATATCACTGATCTGGAAACATCTGGAATCCAGATGTTTGCAGAACAGTGATATCATATCACTGTTCTGCAAACATCTGCAAACTGGGTTTGAAACTATAGCAGAGCGAAACCATATACCTGTTCTTCTCTATGCTGTAGTTTTACACACACATTACATATATGTGCAGAACAGATGTTCAGTTATTAGCGGCTATATTTAAAGTGACACACAGACTATACAGATGTGTGCAGAACAGATGTTCACATTATTAGCGGCTATATTAAAAGTGACACACAGACTATACAGATGTGTGCAGAACAGATGTTCAGTTATTAGCGGCTATATTAAAAGTGACACACAGACTTTCCAGATGTGTGCAGAACAGATGTTCACTTATTCCCGGTTATATTTAAAGTGACACACAGACTTTAAAGATGTTTGCAGAACAGATGTTCACTTATTCCCAGTTATATTTAAAGTGACACACAGACTTTAAAGATGTTTGAAGAACAGATGTTCACTTATTCCCGGTTTCATTTAAAGTGACACACACAGTTTCCAGATGTTTTCAGAACAGTGATATGGGTTCTCCCGGCTTATTTATACTTTTTTGACACAGTTTGAAGATGATTTTAGAACAGTTATATGGCTTCTACCGTTAATTAATACTTTTCAGACCCAGTATGAAGATGATCCACATTCACCTCCATTTTTGCTTTTTTTATGTTTTTATTTTATTAAAAATATTTAAAGTTATTTCCCTGTCCCCAGAGAACTTTCATTAAAATTACCAGAACCCCGGACCCGAACACAGACTTTTTTTTTATAAAAGTCCGGGTTCGGGCCCGGGTCCCGGACACCCCAAAGTTCGGTACGGACCCGAACTTTACAGTCCGGGTTCGCTCAACTCTATTCACAACGTCCTGCTGTTGGGCTACTGACAAGGATTCCGTCAAGGGGACGTCCAGTGCCATTGGTACCCTATCTTTTTGTCCTTCCATGGTTTTAAAAGATTAACATGATAGATTTGTTCGGACTTCCTTTTCCCCAGCTGATACAATTTGTTATTTTACCTCCCTTACTCTTTCCTTAATCTCAAAAGGACCCTGCCACTTTGCGAGGAATTTACTTTCAACAGTGGGGACCAGCACCAGTACTCGATCCCTGGGGTTGAAAGTTCGGGTCTTAGCACCCCGATTATAAACCTTTCTCTGAGCCTCCTGGGCTCGCTCCATATGCTCTCGTACCAGGGGCAGGACCGCTGTGATTCAATCCTGCATCAAGGAAATGTCCTCGATAACGCTCCTATGAAGGGTGACCTTTCCTTCCCACGTCTCTTTGGCGTCATCTAACAATCCCCGGGTATGTCTACCATACAAGAGTTCAAATAGGGAGTACCCAGTAGATGCCCATGGAACCTCTCGTATGGCAAACATGAGATACGGCAGCAAAATATCCCAATCTCTCCCATCTTTTTACACTACCTTTTTCAACATGCTTTTGAGCGTTTTATTAAACCTCTCCACAAGTCCATCCATTTGGGGGTGGTAGACCGAGGTACGGAGATGGGAGATTTTATACAACTTGCACAATTCCTTGGTTACACGGAACATAAACGGGGTGCCTTGATCCGTTAAGACTTCTTTAGGAATCCCCACCCGACTTAACACCTGGACCAACTCCTTGGTGATAGTCTTAGCGGAGGTGTTCCGCAAGGGTATGGCTTCAGGATAGCGGGTCATGTAATCTAGTATTACGAGGATCTGCTGGTGTCCCCGGGCAGACTTTACTATGGTTCCACAAGATCCATGCCAATTCTTTGGCAGTTCAATTATGGGCAGTGGAACAAGTGGACTATGAAAATGGGGCGAGGGCGCAGATGTTGACACTCAGGGCAGGATTCACAATGCTCTCTGACACCTGCATGCAACCCGGGCCAGAAGAATCTCTGAGTTGTCTCCCTGGTCTTCTCCATACCCAGATGTCCCCCATGGGCCAAATCTAGCACCATCCTGTGAAAGCGTTTGGAAATCACTAGCAATTCTACTTCGTCCTCCCCGCATCCATCACTTTCACGTTTTCTCTGGCTCTAAGGAGAGTGACATCCCATAGTTGCTCTGTACCGATGTCCTCTCTCTGTACCTCTAAGTCAGGTACTACATTCTGTTCACTCTCAAGGTCAGGGTCAAAGACATTTTCTGAGTCATTAGCCACCAGCTGGGAGTTATCTTCCGGCTCCTCTGGCTCCCCAGCCATTACAGGAAAAGGAAGAGGGTCTCCTTCTTCCTCGGTCCTGCCATCAGTCTCCCCTTACAGTCTTACATTTGGCAAAAAGGGTCTGGCGAACGTTCCTGTGCTTCCTCAGCAGGGGGAGCTCCTTCCTCCAGAACCTCTGTGCCTTCCCATAACCTCCAAAAATGGGGAAAATCCCTCCCCACTAGGGCTTCATGAAGCAGTGAAGGTACCACCCCCACTGAATGTGTTACTGTCACGCACCTGGTGGTGGAGTCTGGCTTGTGCAGGGAACAACCAATCTTGTGCACCTGATTCAGGGACCCCTGATAGAGCAGACAGGTGGTCCGGAAGTGCATGATGGCACGAGGGCTGGATGGTCCCTGATGATGATGTGATTAGTATACCATACAGTCTATAGGATAATTGAAGGTTGCAACCTCATCCCATCATATGTTACTATACAAAGAAATTCCCCCACAGAAAGGGACTTTAAATAGGTTGAGCAACCACTGTTTTGTATAAAAACAATAGTTTATTACAACAAAAAAGTCAATAAATCAAAACAACAAAATCAAATGAAAAATTGTCAGAATAATCACATAAAAGCATTGGCATTAAAAATGTTCACATACGTATTGCACCAGTGTTGCCTTAGAAAGGTGCGGTTTTACCCTCCGCGATGGAATGCGGTTACCCGACATATAAGTTTCGAAGCCTTCACGCCCTTCATCAGGGGTAACTGTGCAACAGATTGTGGCAACCGAATATGTGTTGTAGTAGGACACGAATGGTCTTCACTGTAGAGAGAAAGAAAAAAAAATTAATACATTTTTGATAGTAATAATTGTAAAATATTGTGTGAGTCATTGTTAATATGGTATTCAATAGCCTGACACAGAGGGCCACCACCATATGAGTGAAGCAAGGATTAATTTAATTTCAAAGAGTACCTGGTTGATAATGATCACAGATATACCCCACGTCTGTGGGGGGAGAGGGGTAATGCTACAGATGGACGGTAGGATCTTTGTCAGTGGGGCACATATGAGTGCATTCAAAAATATCGGTGAAGAATATGTAAAAAGTTGGGATTTTTGGTAATTGAATACGTATAAAGTCCCATGTGTGCTTGTCTATAGTATTCTCCAGGTAGGCTGTGTCCACCAAGAGATAGAATTCCTTATAGAACTTGTCTATATGGGATTGTGATATTAATTTGTACCAGTCAGGGTTCTGGAGGATCTTGAGACACATGGTTCTGTATTGGTGATTGTTCATCACCACAACGTTACCTCCCTTGTCTGAGGGCTTTATCGTAAGTTGGTGTTGATTGGTCAATATTTTTAGTGTGTTACGTTCGTCTTGTGATAGATTGTCCTTGCAACGTTGTTTTTTGAGGTTATCCAACCCATGTGTGGTCATAGCTAGAGTTGAGCGAACACCTGGACGTTCGGGTTCTGCTGGTCCATCCGAACTTCGGGACAAAGTCCGGGTCCGGGTCCGGACGGAACCCGAACGATCGCACGGACAACGAACCCCATTGAAATCAATGGGGACCCGAACTTTTAGGCACAAAAATGGCTGTAGGAAAGTCCTGGAAAGCCCCAGAGGGCTGCAAAAGGAAGTAAAATGGGGGTAAGGGTAGGGCAAGTGCCCTACAAAAAAATGGGGACAGGGAAATAACTTTAAATATTTTTAAAAAAATAAAAACATAAAAAATGCAAAAATGGAGGTGAATGTGGATCATCTTCAAACTGTGTCTGAAAAGTATTAATTAACGGTAGAAGCCATATAACTGTTCTAAAATCATCTTCAAACTAGGGCAAGTGCCCTACAAAAAATGGGGAGAGGGAAAATAAATTAAAATCAAATAAAAAAAATGGGAAGGGGGGTGGATGTGGAGTAGGAGTCTAGAGGTTGACTAGGCCGTGACCGTGGCAGTGTAGGTAAAGGAGTAGGAG
>BLSH010434273.1:249326-264695 GCA_018402905.1 Glandirana rugosa
GCAGAGAGATAGAGACGGCTGGGACATTAAACTATCCTATCGAGAGACACTTACACGTATGGGTTTTGTCTCTTCTTTTTCTTCTTTTTCCGACAACAAACGAATTTTATACTTATTCATCCTACCCACCGAGTTTTTAGACTTTTATTTTTTTTTAGAGTTGTAATGGAGTTGTAATGCTGTTTTTAGATCATCTAGGGGAAATGAGCTGGAGTTAGGGTTGTAGTCCCGGAAACATCGATACTGACGCTTGTTGATTGGCTGCCCTGCAGCTTCTCAACACGTGGAGTAAAATAGCAGAACCCCGGACCGAACCAGAATGATTTTTGAAATGTCCGGGTCCGTGCCACGGACACCCGAAAGTTCGGTACGGACCCGAACGTTACAGTCCGGGTTCGCTCAACACTAGTCATAGCTACAAAGGCCCTGATGTTGGGATTGAGGTCGAGTAAAGGGGATCTACTAGATTTTTGTCGTAATGTTGAGGTAATGTTGAGATTTTTTTTTATTTTCAGATTTTTGAGCCACCCATCCTACTTATTCATATTTTAAGCAAACAACAGCCTTTTTCTTCTTTTTCTTCTCTGTTTTGGGTATGCACATTCACAGAGAGCTATCCTATCAAATTACAGGGTCGGCAGAGATAGAGAGACGCACATATTTGGGACCGCGGGCAGATCCCCTCGGCCCCACCAAAAAAGGACATAATTGATTTGTCTCTACTGTTTTGTCCTTATTTCTCTCCCTTCCCTTTTGGACATCTACATATATCTTTTTGATATGGATCTGTAAATGGTGAGTTTTTCATGCTCATATAAGTCTATTAGATAGTGCTATGGGCTGGGAGATCCTATATACCTTTGATATTCTGTATGGTTTGTGAGTGTTTACTTATCCATACCTTTTCCCACTCCCCCCTTTCTCCTTCCCTTTTTTTTTTTTTTTTCCTTTTCTAGATTTATTGGAGGTTCTTCACCGATATTTTTGAATGCACTCATATGTGCCCCACTGACAAAGACCCGTCCGTCCATCTGTGGCATCACCCATCTGGGGTATATCTGTGATCATTATCAACCAGGTACTCTTTGAAATTAAATTAATCCTTGCTTCACTCATATGGTGGTGGCCCTCTGTGTCAGGCTATTGAATACCATATTAACAATGACTCACACAATATTTTACAATTATTACTATCTCAACTTCAATTTCCTCTTCCCCATCAATCACAACAGGAGCGGGAGGAGCAATTGCCCTACTTGGGAAAGGATCTGGGTACACCGGCTTCATTAAGGTGACATGGAATACCGGATGTATCCGCAAGGATGTTGGAAGCTCGAGTTCATATGAGACCTGGTTGATCCTTCTTTTTACTGTAAAGGGGTGATAAATCTTTGACCCAGCTTCTTGGACTGGCAGACCAGCCTTAAATTCCTTGTGGATAGCCAAACTTAGTTACCTGGCTGGATATCCAGTTTGCTGCGCTTCCTTTTATCATAAATTGTTTTGCTCTGTTCTTGCGTCTTAGCAAGCGTTTCCGGCAGTAGTTTCCAATTGGTGTTTTGGGTAGTTTTGTGTACCGCTGGCACCGGAGTTTCACTTGGTAAGCTAGGGAGTACTGTGGGATGAAAGCCATAATTGGACCTGAATGGCGACTGTTTAGTCACAGAGTGAGTGGAGTTGTTGTAGGCAAATTCTGCCAATGGCAACAGCGTGCCCCAGTCATTTTGTGAAAAGGATGAGAAGCAGTGGAGGTATTGCTCCAGGGTCTGATTTGTCCTCTCAGTTTGGCCATTGGTTTTGCTGGTGATAGGCCGAGGAGAACGAGAGGTCGAATTCCAGAGCAGAACAGAGGGCTCTCCAGAACCGTGATGTAAATTGGACTCCCAGATCAGACACTATGTTGTCAGGAATACCATGTAACCGAACAATCTCCTTGACAAAGATTTCTGCAGTTTCTCTTGCAGTAGGGGTGCCCTTCATCGGGTGAAAATGTGGCATCTTGGTTAGCCGATCCACGACTACAAAGATCGTGGTGTACCCATGGCTGGAGGCCACTCCACTATGAATTCCATGGATATCTTGGACCAGGGCTGTTCAGGTATAGGGAGTGGTTTCAACAGCCCCCAAGCCTTGGTTTTGTCTGTCTTGTTCTTGGCACAGACAGAACAAGAACTAACATATGCCTCACAGTCCTCACCGACTAATGGCCACCAAAAAGAGAGAAGCACAAGTTCGGTGGTTTTCCGTGTGCCAAAGTGTCCAGCTAGCTTGTGGTCGTGACAGAGTTTCAGGATAGCAGGGCGCTGTTCCTTTGGCATGAAGATTTGGTTATTGTGCCACCATATACCATCTTTCCAAGTCAGCCCCTGATTAGATAGTCCAGAAGAGCAAGCAGAAGTTCTCCGGATCTGTGAAAGCAGGTAATCTTGGGATAGCAGGAAATTTCTAGGCTGGAGGATAGTGTCCGGAGAGGCAGATGTTCTGGGTTCAGAGAACATACGGAATAAGGCGTCAGGCTTGACGGTCTTTGACCCTGGCCTGTAAGTGAGATGAAATTGAAACCTGGAGAAGAAGAGTGCCCAGCGGGCCTGACGGGGCTTAAGTCTTTTGGCAGTCCTGAGATACTCCAGATTTTTATGATCTGTATAGATCAGGATGGGGTGCTGGGCTCCTTTGAGCAGATAGCGCCACTCCTCAAGTGATGACTTAATGGCGAGCAACTCCCTGTCCCCCACATCATAATTCTTCCCTGGAGCCGAACGTTTACGGGAGAAGAATGCTACGGGATGGAGTAGGGCCTTTGCCCTTTTTATCTGGGAGAGCACGGCTCCAACAGCAGTCTTGGAGGAGTCTATCTCCAGAACGTAGGGCATGGTTGCATCCGGGTGCTTGAGGATAGGTGCAGAGGTAAAAAGTTCTTTTAGAGCCTGAAGGGCTTTTTGCGCTTCAGGTTTCCAGTGGAAGCGCTGACCTTGCTTTATGAAATGGGTAAAGGGGGCGATGATAGCAGAAAACCCCTGATGAATCTCCGGTAAAAATTAGAGAATCCCACAAAGCGTTGGACCCCTTTTTTATCCACTGGTGCTGGCCATTCAAAGATAGCTGAGACTTTTTGAAGATCCATCGTAATGCCGCTAACAGAGAGAATCAGCCCAAGGAATGGGATACTGGAGCGGTCAAAAGCGCATTTTTCTGCTTTAGTGTATAGTCTGTATTGCCGCAAGCGGCTTAGAACACTGCAGACATGTTTGTGGTGCTCTTTCAGGGATGAGGAGAAGATCAAGATGTCGTCGAAATAGATGATGACGAAGAGATCCAGGTAGTCTTGAAAGACATCGTTGACAAGATGCTGGAATGTGGCCGGAGCATTGCAGAGTCCGAAGGGCATGACGAGGTACTCATAATGTCCAAAGCGGGTTTGGAAAGCTGTTTTCCACTCGTCACCCTCTCGGATACGGATCAAGTTATAGGCCCTTCGGAGGTCCAATTTGGTAAACACAGTGGCCGACCCTAGCCTCTGGAAGAGCTCCGGAACTAGCGGGAGTGGATAGCAATTCTTGACCGTGATTCTGTTTAAGTCCCTGTAGTCAATACAAGGGCGAAGCGTATGTCAGCCCTGGCAGGGGATGTGGTAGGCCTGATAAATCCCTTTGCTAAGTTTTCATCCAAGTAAGCCTTGAGGGCTGATAGCTCGAGCTCAGACAAAGGGTAGATGTGACCATAGTTCAATAGGACAGTCATAAGACCGATGTGGAGGTAATTGGTCAGCCCCTTTCTTACTGAACACATTCAGATAATCGTGGTAGGCTGGAGGGACTGCTTGGAGGGTTTCCAGGTCAGGTTTGGAGTCTAAGCTTAGAAGTGAGGGGCCAACATCCCTGGATGGAAGCAGATAGTGCTGGGTGCAGTATGTAGACAGAACTGAATGTGCCCAGACGACCAGTCTATGTAGGGGCTATGAGCCCTGAGCCATGGAAGACCCAAGATAATGGGAAAGAGCAGGGATGCGATGGCATCAAGGACCAGCAGTTCTTGGTGACCAACTGTGAGACAGGTATGGGAAGGGTTTCATGGGTCACCTGGCCAGATTTGATAGCTGTTCCATCGGATAGGCGAATGGTCATCTTGTGTGCCTTGGGATGCAGGGGCATCTGATGTAGTGCCGCAAAGGCTTGGTCAACGAAGCAACTACACTCCACGGAATCAATAATGGCTGGTACCTGGATGTTCCCTCCGGGCAACTGCAAAGAGATTAAAAGGGTCCGGTGAGAAACATTACTGGTGACAGGAGTTTCTTCCTTGTTGATCCTGTGGTGCCACTTACCGGATTTGGCGGGACAGGTCCTCATCATGTGTCCGGGCTCCCTGCAGTACAGGCACAGGTTCTGAGTACGGCATCTCTGTCTCTCCCCCGGTGTGGGTGACGGGCGGAGAAGGCCAATCTGCATTGGCTCTGGTTGGTCAGATGGTGCAGAGGTGGAAGGAACCAGAGCTGGGTAACTGGGCACGAGTCATCATCCATGTGAGGCGTGGAGCCGCAGATGTTCCGGAAGCTCTTTCAGCCTGGCGTTCCCTGAGCTGCCGGTCTATCTGGATTGCCAGATTAATGAGGGCGTCCAGGATTGTGGGTACCCCGGCGCGGGCAAGCTCATCCTTTAAGGGTTTCGATAACCCCTGGCAGAACTGGTAGCAGAGTGCTGCATTGTTCCATGCCGTATCAGCACTCCAACGTCTGAACTCGGCTACATAGTCCTCTGCTGTGCGCCGTCCCGGCTGCAGGACATGCAAGGTGGCTTCTGCTATGGCGGGAGGTGGGGGTCCTAGTGTAATCTGGCCATAGCATCAAAAAACGCAGTCAGGCGCTCTCTGTTCCCAGAGCTGATGAGCCCAGGACTGAGGTTCTTCTTGTAGCAAGGAAATCACAAGCCCCACCTTTGCGGTTTCCAAGGAGAAGGTGCGGGGCTGCAGGCCGAAGTAAAGCTCACAGGAGTTGCGAAAGACCCTGAATTTGCTTCGATCCCCCGCAAACTTGTCAGGAAGGGGGACTTTAGGCTCTCATGGCAGGGCCACGATGGTGCGGGCAGATGCAGTTCCCACTCCAGGTGCAGTGGGGATGGAAAGCTCACGCACTTGTTCCTCCAGCTGGGTATAGCCTTCTTGCAGATTTTTCACTGCTTGAGTGAGCCCGGCTAAGTGGACACACAGTTCCTCCATAGCAGAGGGTGTTCCCTGCGCAGACACGGACATGGCTGTCCATTACTGTCACGCACCTGGTGGTGGAGTCTGGCTTGTGCAGGGAACAACCACTCTTGCGCACCTGATTCAGGGATCCCTGATAGAGCAGACAGGTGGTCTGGGAGTGCAGGATGGCATGAGGGCTGGATGGTCCCTGATGATGATGTGAGATCTCAAGCAGTCGTGCAGGTCAGAAGAGAGGTGGTACAGGCTGGGTCAGCAACTGGCTGGTGGTGCGGTACAAGGGATCAGACAGAAGAATGGTCAAGTCCAAGCAAAGTTCGTAACTGGGCTGGTAGCAGAAGTACAGAGGGTTAAGACAATCAGATGGTCGAGGATAGCCGGGGGTCGGTGGAGGCAGATAACAGCAGGTAAGGACAAGCCAGGTCTTTACAGGAGACAGGAAGGATCACAGGAACAGGATAACAGCAACAGAGCTGGGGCTCAGAGGTACTCAGATGCTATAGAATGGACAGCACCAGCTACAGGGAGTCAGTCAGCTTAAATGGGCCGTTTGGCACCAATGCCGGTGCATAGGCGCACGTACACATGCGCACAGGCTTCCCAGGGGCCACAACAGCTTCCTTACAGTTACACTGCCCCAAGGGGTGTCAATCTTGACCACCGCCATCTGGTAGTCCCAAGTGTCCCCATGGATGCAAATGACCCCTACAGTGCTAGGGTGTAACCTTGCAGGATTTATACAATTGCTTTTGACCAACGTTACCACACTACCCGAGTCAAGCAGTGCAGTGACTGGTTTCCCTTCAATAGAAATCACACACATATGCTTCTCCATGCGACCTGAACATGATGCTGTATATGCGACCTGTGCAAAAAGAGAAAGCCGTCTATTCACATAAGTATATTCGCATTGCATGGGTTCATAATTCAGGGGACAACTGGCAGCAAAATGGCCCAATGCATGGCATCAGTAGCACTGTATGTGCTCTATACCCAGTCCTCTCAAGGGTCCCCAAGACCTTCCTGGCTTCTTTGGCCAGTTTCCAGGTGTAGAGCCCATAGTCTCGTTAGTCATTGCAGCAATTTTACTACTCTTCTGGAAGCCCTTGAGTGTTGGGACAGTCTTATCTAATCCCCTGGGTGTCCTTTCACCCCTAGGCACACCGAATTGGGCCGCAGCTGGGTTTAATAAGTCCTCAGCCACCGTGTATCTCTACATGAGGTCCACAAGTTGGTTGGTGGTTTTGGGGTCGCCATGACTGACCCATTTCCTCAAAGCAGCAGGGAGTGCATGTAGATAGTGGTCCATGACCACGCGCTCCACCATCTGGGGACCTGGAAAAGCCACTTCCTGGTGAGGTGGACCAGGTTGAACATCTGCAACCGGGGTGGCTTGTCAGTGCAGTAGGTCCACTGATGCACCCGTTGGGCCCAGACTGCCATGGTGACCCCTAGGCATGCGAGAATCTCTGCCTTTAGAGTCTCATAGTCCTGGGCCTTATCTGGTTCCAGATCAAATTTTTGGGGTTCACCAGTCAAGAATGGTGCTAACCGTACCACCCACTGTTCTTTTGGCCATCCTTCGTGAAGAGCAACTCTTTCAAATGTCGTGAGATACGCCTCCACATTATCCGCAGTTGTCATCTTCTGCAGGTAGTAAGAGGCGCGTACCAACATTGGTTCCACTGTCATGGGAGGTGCGGGCCCCTTCTTTTACTCCAGCAGGGCCTCCGCAAATTGTCAGCTCATCTCCTGCTCTGCGATAGCCTGGCGACTTTCCTCCTGCTGAGCTGCAGTGGCCTATGTGACCCGGAGGTTGGTTTCCTGCTGAGCTGCCTGTTGTGCTGCAGTGGCCTCTGCGACCTGGAGGTTGGTCTCCCGCTGAGCTGCCTGTTGTCCTGCAGCGGTCTCTGCGACCTGGCGGTTGGTTTTTTGCTGAGCTGTATTGGCTTGCAGCAGGGCCTTCAACATTTCCTCCATCTTGGAAAGTTACCCACTGAACTCCATTGGAGTCTGTGGGGCTGTATATACCTATCTATGGTGCAGTATATATCTCTCTGTGGGGCTGTATACCCCTATCTATGGTGCAGTATATATCTATCTGTGGGGCTGTATAAATCTATCTGTGGTGCTGTATGTATCTGTCTGTGGTGCTGTATATATCTATCTGTGGTGCTGTATATACCCTGTATCTCTCTATGGTGCTGTATATCCCTATATGTGGTGCTGTATATCCCTATCCGTGATGCTGTATATACCCCTATCTGTGATGCTGTATACTTTATCTGGTGATGCTGGGCTGTATACTCCTGACACAATGGGTGGAATCTACAAGGGGTGGGGCTTATGAGAAGTGGGAGGGGTCAAAAGGAAGGGCAGGGTCTGGCGCCCCCATCCTAAAGTTTCACCAGCCACCACTGGACAGAGTTATATGAAAGGCAGAGATATCAAACCTCTATAAGTCAGGATTTTTCAAAAGACTTTCGATGGGGCCCTACTGTAAATGGTGAAGTCATAAATGTGCGGCCTCTTGACGGTCGGGCCTTGACACCGAGTGAATGCATATTTGTGTTTATTAGTGTAAATACAGCTGTGCTGAGAGCCCGCACCGTGTGCACTCCCGGCATAGTTACTGGCAGCTAATGGAAAGCTACCGGTCCCTACTTGTGATCGGCAGCCTTCCGATCACGTGAACGCCATGACAGCTAATCACAGTCACATGATTATGAACACCGCCCCACCTCCCGGCACCCTAAATCCCTTAAAGATTCGTGAGGTGTCCCCTCCAAGGCGTTAATGAGAGCACATCTGTCTGATTTACCTAAAAATCCATTCTCAGTGGCAAACCTTTATACATATGCCAAAATTCTATGATCCTTGCAGTACTAGAGTTACCGTTATTAAAAAAAGTTTCACTGTTAATGTATAAGAGAACACCAGTCAGTTAGCCACCAACCAAGCCTATATTACAAGGCTATATTAGAAGGTTAATAAGGCACATTAAGACACACACCTCTTAAGAGGAACACACATCAGAGACATACTATGTTTGGTATCTAACAAATCATAATGTAATTCTGATAAATAATCAGCTGGTTGTTGGATTGTAAAACCTTGTTATAGAGAAATAAAGATGTTCTAGGATAGTTGTCATTAAAATGTCTTGAATGAGTGTCTGCTGGACATAATAAAATATTAAAAATAATAAAATATTAAAATACTCCAGCACACCTTCAACATGCCTCTTGGACCCATTAATTGGATGAAAGTTAGCTCTGCGACACCTTCTAAAGGGGCAAGAAAATACTGCTGCAACTCGCATAGGATAATAAAGTTAAAACATCCAATTTACTAGAGCGCAAGGTACGCAATTTATTGGAGAACAGGTAATCCGCATGCGTCTGATCAAGAAACATCTCGTCCGGCCTCCAAAAGAAGTATGCATGATGATGTCACATCCATAAGCCCCGTCCAAAGCGTTACATTGTAGTAGATGTTATCGGGGGTCTAAGAAGGTCTCAGCTTCAGCGCTAGGGTGGTGCTACCTTACCTAGATTTTGACAACTTACATTCAAAGAACCCCATATCCACCAGGCAAAGGATATAAGGATGAGGCCCTTGTGTGTATCAATATAGGGACAAGGTGCCTTGCCAGGGATGGTGGCTATGTCTCCCCTCCCCCTTGCAAGGTACTCTCTCAGTATTGAGGACACATGGCCTGGTATGGGGCTAGGGCTGCCCCTCTTTCCTATCAAGGTTTTTCTTTCCTTAAAAGCACACTACACATTTTTTGTAAACCGTTTGTACTGTGCCTTTAAAGGAATAAATAAACACACAGAATAGGCTTTCCCTCAAAATTCATACCAAACCCTTATTTCTGCATTCATTACAAACAACACATCTGGGAACTGTCATTTAGCAGCAATAGTGTTTTTCTTTCTAAATGTCACTTTCAGGGTGTACATCATACTGGTGTGCAATTTTATTTTTAATGTTGTCATTTAAGCAATATTAAAATACCAGCTCCAAGCTGAACAGTGGTGTTTATTTTAATGTTTTGCATTGGTACATGTCCTCTTTGGCAATGCCCAGCTACCCTTAATTTTTTAAAAACAGCTTTCAAATTGGCCTTCAAAAAGGTCAGAAAAATATCTAGATTAGGCTCTTATATACTTCAATGGGGTTAGGGTATTATCTTCAGGGTTTTTGGTTTTGGCGATTGTCCAGCAAACCAAACCGTGCTTGGTTCGCTCATGCCCACTACATTTGCACTGTTTAATCTCAATATCACTTCATGGTTTTAAAACCATTGCAGTCTTGGTAAAAACTAGTTACTATGGTTTGCTTGGTTCTAGAAAATGCAGCTGTTTAAATGATTCCTTCTATAGTAATACAATTACATAGTTAGTCTGGTTGAAAAGAAGACCAACCAGTTCAACCCACAGAGAAAAAAAAAAGAAACAAGCAAACAAAATGCACACACACACACACACTTAAGCCTTGTACACACGATCCGATTTTCAGAAGGGAATTTTCGTTTGACGGCCTGTCGTCCGAAATTCTTACTCTTAGTATGCTCCTTTTCGACAGCGGATTTTGATTTTTCATCAGACAAAAGCTGGATGTGCAGGCTAGAAATTTTTTTCGTATGACAACGCAACATCCGATTTTTGTTCCGTTAGTATGGTTTTTGCACGAAAAAAAACGTACGACTGAGACTACACATGCTCAGAAAGGAAAAAAAGATGCAAAAAATACTCAAAAAATTACGTCACTTCTGACATTCAGGTCAAACTAAAATTTTCGGATAGTCAGTGTGCTTTACAAAATCATGGACATGAGCTTTTGAGGAAAATCGAACCGTGTGTACGAACGAGGCTATAGAGACACAATCCTATCTCCTCAGTTGATTCAGAGGAAGACAAAAAAAATCCCAAGAAAGCATTATCCTATTTGCTCCAGTGCAGGAATAACAATTCCTTCCAGATTCCCCACGAGGCAATTAGATATTCCCTGGGTCAACTTTACCTATAAATATTAGTATCCAGTCATATTTTGAGTGCAGAAAAATGTAGCAATGCACTACAAAACAAAACACAGTAAGGTGAGAAATGTCTGTTTTATCATTCAAAATATGATAGAAAACATTTTTGCATTAAATTACAACATAGCCTATATAATGTAATAACATGTTCCCAAGCTATTACTTGTAATCTATTTTCCAGGTGAAAGTGAAAATCAATTAAATATTGCCTACTCTATACTATAGAATTTATGTATACTCCTTACCTATTAGAAATGACAGCCCTATACCTTCCTATTGCACATGAATTTTAATTAACCTGGATTAATATAATCAACTGGATTTATCAAATACCTACTGACATCAGGTTCATTGAATTGGAAAATGGAAAATATGAAGAAGTCACTAAGAAATAGGTCATTTTGGTAATTATGTGGCATATAAATCTTACTCAATTCTACTTCATATTAGCAATTACATAACAATAATGTACTAATGACAGGCGGTGATTTCCAGTAGCTTATATTAAGATATCTTTTAAATAAGAAAAAAAAACTATTTATGTTTAAAAAGGTAATAACTTTTAAATTAGCAAGTGAAAACCACTACAAACCCATCATATGTTAAAATAATGTCTATAAATATATGTAGTACCAATTCCAATACTTTCAGCATCGAAGTTTGCACAGCACAGCCTAGAAAATGAATGGCAAATCTGTGCTCCGTGTTCCCCGTTGCTCCAGACAATTCTGTGCATTGAAAAAGGGGTCCCGCTGAGTACGGTGAATGATGATAGACTTTATCTCCAGCATATGAACCCTTTATTTTTTTTTAATGATTTTTTGAACATGTGCAACTCATGTAATACCTAGTGGATAAAGGAGAAACCAAGGAGCACTTTGTTCTTCATACCGAAATCAGTCATTGCAATCTGATTCCCAACCAGACTTTAGTATGTAGTATACTATAGTATAGTATAAGTAAGTATAGGCTGCATGCAGAACAAGCAAAGGCAGACAATGTTGACATCTTGAAGGACCCTTCTATATTTTACAAATGGCAAGTGTGCTTTTGTTTTTGGTAAATAATATCTGCTGTGGGTCTCTAGCATTTGCTATACAGGAATGTCAGGAATTTCCTGCCCAGCTTGCTGCTCCCTTGTCAAAAGTAACAATAAGGTCTATGGCACACTAGCGGTCCCATCGGTGGCATCAAGTTTTCAGCGGCATGTTCACAATGCAGAGTGAAGTAAATACTCACCTGATTCTAACCATCACTCCCAGACCAGCTTATTAAGTGAGTGTCTGAGTGATAGCTTGTTCATCCAGCCAGGGAGGTAGTGATACATTGACATATTTACTCTTCTGCATAGTGACCCTGCTGTTGTGGAGTTGGTGCCAGGGACAGATTAGCTAGGGTGAAATGGGCCTACCACCATTGAAATACCAGTGGCTCACTTGTTCTCATTTTCTTTCTGGTGAAAATAATTTCACAGGGCAGAAACTGCCTTTGTATAAGAAGACAGTTAGTGCGTATAACTCTTATATTAACAGTTCTGTGGCTGAAATCAGGAAGGAGCTGGTCACTGCTACACAGAAGAAACCTAGATTGCTTAAATGGCTTCTTTCAAAAAAACTTAAAGTGATTGTAAACATCTGAAATGAAAAATGAACAAAGCATATCCTACTGTAGCACTACCCTCATAGGAGTCGCTAGTATCCGGAGTCCCCATTGCTGCACAGCCAGTCACATAGCATTTCCTTCATACACTCCAACACAGAAAACAATCCTTGGCTTATTTTTTAGTTGTTTTGTTAGGGGTTGATAACTTGGATGGGGTAGGCAATTGTGGGATGCCTAACTTGAAAACCTGGTTTATGAAACAAGATATAAGGTCTTGGTCTAACAGCGCTTATCCTATGGTGCAGAAATAAAGTGAGTTAATTGGGTGTAAGTGCAGCTGCTGCTGTAGCCCAATTTCTTTCCAGTGGGTAAAAATAAGTGATTATGTGGACAGAGTGCTTTGTTGTCCCAGCAGCGCTTGCCAAATAGTGCTCCCCTTATTTTTCTCTAAAATTGCTGCCTCACATGTTCATATACAAATGAATATTACATACAGAGTTATTAAACATACAACATAAAACATGATCATAGGCAGCTATCTTCCGGCTTCTTGCCGGTATGAAAAACGTATTTATATATATGTGCTGTGCTTTGTGCAAAAATTGGTTAATATACAGTCCGTGTTTTCAATAAAAAAGTGCCAGTGCAGTCCAGAGACAGTTTTACTCCAATCCTTTTCTCAAAAATAATCTTCAAATTCTTTCAATCATAAAGTGCTTGTGCCGTGCTTAAGTGCTGAGTGCTGAAAGTAATAACTCAGGGTACTAGACCCTGCTTACCAGATCTCTTTGACTCTCCAACCATACGGTGTGGAGAAGTCATATGCGCTTTAGGTCTATAATCCACCTATGGCTATTGGTGTCCTCTGCTTCCTCTCCCTCTCTCCTCGGTCACCATTCCATATGCAGATGAAGAAAAGAAAAACTCATCATGTACCTCTTTAAAAGTTTATTGGCCAAACTTCACAGTGCAATCATAAAAACAAATGCAGATACTGTGATCGTTCCGTGACCGCGAACGCTGATGCGCACCTTCGCTTCCTGCTTGAGTTTTTCTTTTCTTCATCTGCATATGGAATGGTGACCGAGGAGAGAGGGAGAGGAAGCAGAGGACACCAATATCCATAGGTCGGATTATAGACCTAAAGCGCGTATGACTTCTCCACACCGTATGGTTGGAGAGTCAAAGAGATCTGGTAAGCAGGGTCTAGTACCCTGAGTTATTACTTTCAGCACTCAGCACTTAAGCACGGCACGAGCACTTTATGATTGAAAGAATTTGAAGATTATTTTTGAGAAAAGGATTGGAGTAAAACTGTCACTGGACTGCACTGGCACTTTTTTATTGAAAACACGGACTGTATATTAACCAATTTTTGCACAAAGCACAGCACATATATATAAATACGTTTTTCATACCGGCAAGAAGCCGGAAGATAGCTGCCTATGTTTTATGTTGTATGTTTAATAACTCTGTATGTAATATTCATTTGTATATGAACATGTGAGGCAGCAATTTTAGAGAAAAATAAGGGGAGCACTATTTGGCAAGCGCTGCTGGGACAACAAAGCACTCTGTCCACATAATCACTTAACTTGAAAACCTCCAGAACTATGAACAGAGGGATACTTCCTCTCTATTTACAAAAAGTAATTTTCTTCCTCTTTCCTGCACAAACTTGGTTTCCTTGGTACAGCACCTGATGCTTACTCTTGAGGGGACTAACAATGTTAATGTTACTCCAGGAAATGCCCATTACAAGCAGGGACTTTCATCCCCTTGACAACGTAGTGCAATGAGCAAACAATATGACATTCCTCCTTCTGCTTCCCTGTGGCCACTGATCCCAGCTCCACTGTCTTGCAGCAAAAATGCTAGCCCACCTGGCTGCCACCATCCACTTCTGGCTGATCTTTCTCCCAGTCCTCCTGACTGACTTTCTGCCCCAATCCTGCCCAACTGGCACACTTCCCCAATCCTGCCTGACTGGCACACCTTCCATGGAGATTCCCCAGGGCAAGGATGAAGTCTTAGCCCACTGCTGTCTTCAGAGAGCACTGTTACAATTGACAATCTCTCCCCTTGTGTTGGCCCTACACAGTGCTGATCTCTACTCACTGTCTGCCTTTCCTCTGTCCTGCTGCCTCTCCTGAAGGTTCTACTCCAACTGCCTCCTTTGGTGGGATCTTTCTAGGCCAGCTATCCCGAGCCTTTAGCCTGCAGTTCCACCCCTCCCCAGCAGGGGTTTGCTAAAGGACCACCGATAGCCTCTTCTCATCTCTCCATCTCCATCTTCCATCCAACTCCCCTGCTGGAATGGCTCATGTCTATTTATGGAGCTGTCTGAGTCCCCTGCCAGCCCACTTCGGGGATTGGCTGGGGCCCCATAAATAGAGTTGAACGAACTTCTGGAAGTCCGGGTTCTACTGGTTCGGCCGAACTTCGGGACAAAGTCCAAGTTCGGGTCCGGACAAAACCCGAACTTTGTTCCGGACCCCGAACCCCATTGAAATCAATGGGGACCTGAACTTTTAGGCACAAAAATGGCTGTAAAAAAGTCCTGGAAAGTCCTAGAGATCTGCAAAAGGAAGGAAATGGGGGTAAGGTTGGGACAAGTGCCCTACAAAGAAATGGGGACAGGGAAATAACTAAAAGCATTTTTTTAAAAATAATTTCATAAAAAAATCAAAAATGGAGGTGGATGTGGACCATCTTCAAACTGTGTCTGTAAAGTATTAATTAACGGTAGAAGCCATATAACTGTTCTAAAATCATCTTCAAACTGTGTCAAAAAAGTATAAATAAGCCGGGAGAACCCATATCACTGTTCTGCAAACATCTAGAAACTGCGTGTAACACTTTAACTAAAACAGGGAGAAACCATACTACTGTTCTGCAAACATCTGGAAACTGTGTGTAACACTTTAACTAAAACCAGGAGAAACCATACTGCTGTTCTGCAAACATCTGGAAACTGTGTGTAACACTTTAACTAAAACCGGGACAAACCCATATCACTGTTCTGCAAACATCTGGAAACTGTGTGTAACACTTTAACAAAAACCGGGCGAACCCATATCACTGTTCTGCAAACATCTAGAAACTGTGTGTGACACTTTAACTAAAACCGGGACAAACTGTTCTGCAAACATCTGGAAACTGTGTGTAACACTTTAACTAAAACTGGGACAAACTGAACTACTGTTCTGCAAACATCTGGAAACTGTGTGTGACACTTTAACTAAAACCGAGACAAACTGAACTACTGTTCTGCAAACATCTGGAAACTGTGTGTAACACTTTAACAAAAACCGGGGGAACCCATATCACTGTTCTGCAAACATCTAGAAACTGTGTGTGACACTTTAACTAAAACCGGGACAAACTGTTCTGCAAACATCTGGAAACTGTGTGTAACACTTTAACTAAAACTGGGACAAACTGAACTACTGTTCTGCAAACATCTGGAAACTGTGTGTGACACTTTAACTAAAACCGAGACAAACTGAACTACTGTTCTGCAA
>BLSH010434273.1:278541-293561 GCA_018402905.1 Glandirana rugosa
GTATCCTCCTCCTGCAGCAGATATATAGAGTAGGTGTTCTGGTCAACTCCGGATTGCACCCGTATTTGCTGTAGGAGGAGGGTAAAGGGGTATTTCTCCAACTGGTTTGATCCCCGTTTAAAACGGGGGTACCGGTGGGGGGATACGACGTCTTTTTTCAAAGGGGTTTGGTTTTTTTTAATACACATCAGCGTATGTGCTCATTAAGGTATTATTTACAGGAGACATGGTGACCCTATCATCATAGGGACGATTCTTTACTAAGTTGTCGCCGATATGGTTTTTTGCAGCCCCTAGTGAAATCATTGCCTGCCTATATAAAAGATAGCAGACATGTGATGAATGTGCTTAAGGGGTGTGAATACAGAGAGGGGGTTTGGATGGTGACAGCGGATGTTACCTCTTTGTATACCAATATCCCTCACCACTGGGGAATAGCCGCTGTTGAATCATTTCTTAGCAGGGATACTACTATCCCAGTGGTACAGAGGACATTTATTATGGAATTACTCGTGTATGCGACTACACATAATTTTTTTTGGTTTGGGGAAACTTTTTTCTGCAGCATAGGGGGGTGGCCATGGGGGCAAAATTTGCCCCTAGTTTGGTCAACCTCTTTATGGGGAAATGGGAGGAGGATGTCGTTTATGCCCACGTTAGGCCTCAACTGGTCTTGTGGATGAGATATATAGACGACGTCCTCCTCCTATGGGACGGCCCCCTTGAATCACTTGAAGACTTCATATGCGAGTTGAATGCCAACGAGAGGGGTAGTGAACTCAAATATGAAGCGAGCCGGGAATCTGTCACCTTTTTGGACTTGAAGCTTTGGGTGGAAGATAGACAAATACAAACAGCCACCCATTTCAAGTCTGTTGACAGAAATTCATATATACCAAGGGATAGCTGTCATCATAAAGCCTGGCTTGATGCAGTGCCAAAAAGCCAGTATTTGAGATTAAAACGTAACAGTAGTAAGCTGGAGGTTTTTAAGGAACAGGCAGAAATTCTAACTAAGCGATTCCTTGATAAAGGTTATGAACCTGGTTCATTAGAACACATGCTATCTATGGTGGAACCACTGGATGGGGGGGGGGGGGCTTCTAGAGGAGAGGCCTAGGTTATCCGACCAGAGTGGAGAATATAATGTTCCATTTATTACCGGTTTCTCAACTCAACATCATCAAATTAAGAGTTTGATTTATAAACATTGGCATATCATTAAGAACGATCCAATACTCAATGAGATCTTACCTGAAAGACGTAAGATAGTCTTTAGGGGAGTCCCTTCCCTGAGGGATAAGTTGGCCCAGGAGGTGGTGGACCCCCCTTCAGATAGACCCTTTTTCTTTGGGAATATTATAGGATTCCATAAATGTGGAAGATGCGCAGTGTGTCAGATTAATGAGATCAAAGTTAAAAAGACCACGACATTTAAACCTAATACTACTTCCCAAAGCTTCGCTATTAAATCCTTTATCTCGTGCAACACCACTCATGTGGTGTATCTTATTACATGTCCTTGTGGGCTTCACTATGTGGGCAGAACTGTGAGGCCGCTGCAGGTGAGGCTCAAGGAACATATTGCCAACATTAAGAGAGGTTTTAAAGATCACCCCCTCTCTAAGCACTACAGAGATAAGCATGAAAGGAACCCTAAGGGGACTTCCTTCTTGGGTATCGATGTGTTAAAGGTGCATTGGAGAGGTGGGGTAAAGAGAAGGGAAATATCCAAGCTCGAAATGAGCTGGATATATAGATTACAGTGCCTAAGACCTAAAGGTCTTAATGCTGATATTGAGGTAAATGCATTTATTGATAATTCTTAAATAACCCAAATTTGTAGAATTTCTCGGGTAATACCTCATGATAATGAGGACTCTGCCCCTTTTTTTGGGTCTATTGTTAATTAATAGTTGGAGTGCGTAAAAGTCCTTAATACCGGTGATTCATTGTGGGCTGGTTATCGGTCTGTTAATCACTCTTTGGGCTAACCAATTTAAATTTTTAGTGTTGGGTCCTAGAGGATGTGGTTTATTGAGCCAAATAATGTTGTGATTTTTATATTAGTATTGGGAGGTATTTCTGATTGTACTTTTAAATTATTTTGTATTTAAGAAATATGATGATTTTATATATCTTTTATTAGTATTATTATTGTTTATCTTTCATATGGGTGTTTGGTAATTTTAAATATTTAGCTCTTGGCCTCCCCTCTGGGTGATGGGAGCCCCCTTTAATATAGTGGTTACGTTGATTATGGGCTACAGATGCCTAGCGTCTAGCCTAACCACTACAGCGGGTTATTGGCCCTGGATTTAATTTGCTTTGGTATATTTAATTTTTATATAATATGGGGGATGAGATCAAGGGGTTGTCCTTAAAAAGTACTCTATAAGAATGTTCAAGGTATACGGGATCCGCGTTACTATACACTGTATATTGATTTTTAAGGTATTGAATATATGGCTAAATATTGTTTTACCTGGAATTAAATATATGGTAGAACTGATGTAAGTTTCCTCGCTCTGGTTGGATATCTCACAATATATATCCATATGGATTCTTTGTGACGATATCATAGCCTTAACTCGCTGAATGTAGAACCAATGATTACTACTAAGAGTTAATGTGTCCCGTGTGTAAAAATGAGGCTCGTTGATTGTAGGCATGTAGTTGCAATCATAGCGAGGTTTGGAACACAAAAATGGAGCGTGTATGCTATGTAACCAAAGCGAGGCTTGGAACACAAGTAGGAGGTATATATGGTGGTGACGCAGGACGTTGCCCGTGCCCCAGGAAGACGTGACCTATCACAAAACATGTAGGGCGGAGTTAACGACTGACGTCACCACGCCACATGTATCCCGCGAGGACGGGCTTTCTGTTATTCTGCTGGCAGATTTTGTTTTTTACTGACCAAATGCGAGAGATTGTATCAAATATTGTGAGTACCCTGTTTTAGAATTTTATGTCTTAAATAAACAAACGTTACAGTATTACGCTATGAAGTCCTTATTTTTTATGGCATATGGTGTGAGAGCTTGCTGAGGTCCGCAGTCCAGATTATCTTACCTTGCTGTGGATGCGGTGGGATTCTGGTGACCTAGGAGGATTGAGCTGCTACCATCTGGTCCCTGCAGAGGGCTATATCTGCCTGTGAGGTCTGACCCTTGCTAGCGATAGCGGGTCTCTACTTCTGGTAAGGGTTTATATTTACCCCTTCCCTGTCACTGGAGGTGCCTGTACGATCTATGGTGGTGGAAGTAGGAGTGATCTTCTCTTTGGATCTCATTAGGACTTTGGATGTGTCAATCTTTTGCCTATACTCTCAATCACGGTTGACCTCTTCACATGATTTGGGACTATATCATATATTTTTGTTATATTGTATTTCTGTTCACCAATTTTTTCATTGATTTTTTTACAATCGTGTGCACTGTTTTTTTGTTTTTTTTTTCGCACTACAATTATGTTTATGTCATGTAAACATTCTTATGATATGTTTATTCATATGGGTATATGCACTGTGTTATTTAATCACTAAGGTTTAGCGCAACAAAAAATTTCTTCTAAACTTGTTTACTTGGTGGAATATCACACTATGTTTTTGTTGCAGCTGTCACATATGTCAATTCCAGAAGCGCGGTATTGTTTTGAATGTTTGATAGTAGATTGGGTGGCTGACAATGCCTCCAGTTCCTTCACATTGTCTCCCTCCCGGTCCCTTGATGAATGCTCAGAGTTGACACCTGAACCCCATGGCCATCTGTCTTTCAAGTCCTGCAAGAGACTCTTATGCTTTTTGATGACTCTCCTGGTGTGCTTTCCGTGGGCCATCCACATAGCGCTGCCCCAGAAGTGGAAGACATTGAGTGCACCGATGCCCAACCACTTCTGTTGCAGGATGAGGACATGGAAACACCAGCGCAGCACATTTCTGATGATGACAAAACACAGGTGCCAACTGCTGCAGCTTGCCTCAGTGTGCAGACTGACAAGGAGGGCAGTGGTGAAGGGTGGGTGGAAGATGATGTGGAGGATGATGAGGTCCTAGACCCCACATGGAATGAGGGTCATGCGAATGACGTGTGGAGTTTGGAGGAAGAGGTGGTGGTCGCACAGAGGCACCAGCACAGCAAAAGAGGAAGCAGGTTGCAAAAGCGGAGCGAGCATCCCCTAGACAGTAGGCTTGCTACTACCCACCGCACCCAGGGACCTAGCACACCAAAGGCAGCTCAAAGGCGTTCTTCAGACAATGTGCTGACGACAAGACACGAGTGGTTTGCAAGCTGTGCATTGATAGCCTGAGCCGGGGCATAAATGTTCTCAACCTGAGCACAACCCCCATGACCAGGCATCTAAATTCAAGGCACAAGCTGCATTGGAATAATTACCTCAAAATCCAAGAAAGGTCTCGGCCTCCTCCTGCTTCCTCTTCTGCTGCTGCCTCGGCCTCTTCCTCCACCTCTACAGCGACAGTGTCACCTGCCACCCAGCAAACAGATGATATGACAGCAACGCCACCATGTCCGCCACCGTCCCCAAGCATTTCCACATGGTCCCATGGAAGCTTACAGCCGTCCATCTCTCATACACTGGAGAGAAAGAGGAAGTACCCCCCTACCCACCCGTGATCCCTGGCCCTGAATGCCAGCATTTCAAAATTCCTGGCCTTTGAAATGCTGTCATTCCGTCTCGTGGACACGGACAGTTTCAAAAACCTGATGGCGGTAGCTGTCCCACAGTACGTGGTTCCCAGCCATCACTACTTTTCCAGGTGATTCATCCCTTCCCTGCACAAACAAGTCGGGGACAAGATCAAGTGTGCACTGCGCAACGCCATCTGTGGCAAGGTCCACATAACCACTGATACATGGACCAGTAAGCACGGGCAGGGACGCTATATCTCGCTAACTGCACACTGGGCAAATGTAGTGGCGGGTGGGCCTGAGCCGGGTAGCCATTTGGCGCATGTCCATCCACCACCGAGGATTGCAGGGCATTTCTCTTTGCCTCCTGTTGCCTCCTCCTCTTACTGCGCTTCCTCCTCCTCGACCACCCACTCATCCGCTCAGCATAACACCTTCACCACCAACATCAGCACATCCAGGGGGAAACGACAGCAGGCTGTTTTAAAACTGATATGTTTGGGGGATAAACCCCACACTGCGCAGGAGCTGCGGATGGGCATTGAACAACAAACCAATGAGTGGTTGTTGCCACTGAGCCTCAAGCCCGGCCTGGTGGTGTGCGACAATGGCCGAAATCTCGTAGTGGCTCTGGGCCGAGCCCGTTTGAGGCACATTCCTTGCCTGGCGCATGTGCTGAATTTGGTGGTACAGAATTTTCTAAAAAACTACTCGGATATGTCACGTCTGTGCGCACTTTCGGCGTTCTCACCCTGCTGCTGCTCGCCTGTGGAACTTCGGCCTTCCCGCTCACCGCCTCATATGCGACGTGCCCACAAGGTGGAACTCCACCTTGCACATGCTGGAGAGACTGTGCGAGCAGCAGCAGGCAATAGTGGAGTTTCAGCTGCACGCACGGGTCAGTGGCTCTGCGGAACAGCAACACTTCACCACCAACGAGTGGGCCTCCATGCGAGACCTGTGTAGCGTATTGCGGTGTTTTGAGTACTCCACCAACATGGCCAGTCCTGATGACGCTGTTCTCAGCGTTACTATACCACTTCTATGTCTCCTTGAAAAAACACTTCGGCCATGATGGGAGAGGATGTGGCACAGGAGGATGAGGAGGAAGAGGGGTCATTTCCACGGTTATCAGGCCAGTCATTCGCAAGTGGCTCGGAGGGTGGGTTCCTGCACCAGCATAGGACAGGTCCAAAATATTCAAGCCAGGGCACAGTTCTGGAGAACGAGGAGGACGAGGAAGATGAGGAGGAGAAGGAGGAATCTCAGCAGGATGGCACCCAACGCAGCTCGTGGGCATCACTGGAGCGTGGCTGGGGGGATACAGAGGACAAAGATGATATACCTCCCACAGAGGACAGCTTGTCTTTGCCTGTGGGCAACCTGGCACACATGGCCGACTACATGCTGCAGTGCCTGCGCAATGACAGCCGAGTTGCCCACATTGTAACGTCTTTTGATTACTGGGTGGCCACCCTGCTGGATCCCCGTTATAAGGACAACATGCCGTCCTTAATTCCCTCACTGGAGCGTGAGAGGAAGATGCGCGACTTCAAGCGCACACTGGTAGAGGCGCTGCTGAGGGCATTCCCAAATGACACAGGGGGCTCAGCGGAAGCACAAGGTGAAGGCGGAGGAGGAGGAAGAAGCCACCAACGCAGCTGTGGCACCGCCAGCACCTCAGAAGGCAGGGTTAGCATGGCCGAAATGTGGCAAAGCGTTGTCAGCAGCCCGCCACAACAAACAGCACCACCAGCCGATAGACAACGTCTTAGCAGGAGGCAGCATTTCAACAACATGGTGCAAGACTATGTGTGCACACGCCTACACATACTGACTGCTGGGTCTGCCCCATTCAACTTCTGGGTCTCCAAATTGGCCACATGGCCTGAGCTTGCCCTTTATGCCTTGGAGGTGCTGGCCTGCCCTGCAGCCAGTGTATTGTCGGAACGTGTGTTTAGCACGGCAGGGGGCGTTATCACAGACAAGCGCAGCCGTTTGTCCACAGCCAACGTGGACAAGCTAACCTTTATTAAAATGAATCAGGCATGGATCCCACAAGACTTGTCTGTACCTTGTGCAGAATAAACATTTAGACCGGACTCACACAGCCATTCATATACTTGTTTTTTTGAATAGGCCTCAATATTTTGGGGGCTACCCCAATTATAAACAAACAAAAAAAAAAATAACATGTTGGCTACCTCCTTCTCCTCCTCGACCACCGCCACTTCCACCTACAATGCCATGGTCACGGCCTAGTCAACCTCTAGGCTCCTACTCCACATCCACCCCCCCTTCCCATTTTTTTATTTGATTTTAATTTATTTTGCCTATCCCCATTTTTTTGTAGGGCACTTGCCCTACTCTTACCCCCATTTTACTTCCTTTTGCAGCCCTCTAGCACTTGCCAGGACATTGTTACAGCCATTTTTGTGCCTAAAAGTTCGGGTCCCCATTGACTTCAATGGGGTTTGGTGTCCGGGATAACGTTCGGGCAACGTTCGGTGCCGAACCCGAACTTTTTCCCAAAGACCACCCGAACGTCCAGGTGTTTGCTCAACTCTAGTTATTAGAATAAAAGAGAATAGATGTCTCTTAACCAGAATATACCCAAAAAAGGAAATAAAATACAAAATAGGAAATAAAAAAAAAACAGAGCAGCTACCACTAGATAGTACAATCACCATACCAAACACAAGATTAAAGGAGAAAATAGTGAAGTGCTCCAGTAAATATCAAATATTATCGTTATTCAAAATAAGTATATGATTGTGAATACATGCAGACTCCATGACTTTTCTGAATATAATAAAATAATTTCATCATTCATTTCAATCATAAAAAAGTGACAAATAATAATATAACTGGACAATATCAAACGTAGTGCAAAGTCCTTTCAACAACTTCTTTCTAAATATGTGAAAAATGATCCCAACATAAGCGTCCTATCGTATACAAAATAGTCCATACACAATCTAACTCCATTGTGACTCTTATTCCATCCAATCTTCTTAATTGATTACAAATCCCCACCAGATAATTACACCAGTGTGCCCATCACCATACCCCCAAATGGTATCTACTCATCTGATAATGTGGACCCCACAATAGTATTGGAGGTCAAAAGCGCTTGTGTATATCGCTTCTACTAGTCAATGATACTGTACACCTGATTATTCTCTCATAATCTCCAGTATTTTCTCCTTTACTTTTGTTTTATTGCTGTGTATCACCCAAGGCTAGTCAATTCCCTGGGTACATGTAAGGGCTTACAACCACTTTAAAGAGGAAGTAAACCCTGATGGGTTTTACTTCCTTTTTATTACCCTGCATGTAAAAGCATAATGGGCTAGTATGCATCGCATATTAGCCCATTATGTGGCACTTACATGCATTGGAAGCCCGCGCTGTCCCGCGATGTCCCCATTCCAGGCCGCATCCATCTTCTGCCCCTCTTCTTTCCGGGGACGCAATTTCCGGCTCCGTGACTGGCCGGAGTCGCGTGACGTCACTCCCGTGCATACGCGCGGGAGCTGCCAATCGAGGCACGATCTCAGTGAAGGAACAGCACGGAGGCTGTTTCTTCACTGCGCATGTGCCCGATGACATCGGCACATCACAGTACACTGTATATCTCCTAAACTGCGCAAGTTTAGGAGATATGCAGAAATTAAAGTGGTTGTCAAGGGTTGAAAACCACGTTTAAGTTGAAATTCTGTTTATTTAATTTTGGATACAATGAAGAAAAGTTTAAAAGATAAGTTCACCTTTGGAAAATGTTACATGTTCCACTCGTTTTAAGAGTGGGGCATGTAACATGTTCCAGCATCTGCACCTTCTCCCCCTGATCCCAGCTTTGCTGTAACAGCGGGTGGGGAAACCTCTCCCTGCACCCACTGTTAAAATCTAAAAATAGAGCGGCTGTGTTGGGCTCCACCCACATGGCTGCGTAATTCTTTCACAGTTTCATGTGAAGTTTCTAGACTACAGTTACCTGCAAAAAATGTGCATTTATTTTTTTTTTCAAAAGGTGAATTTAGCCTTTAACCATTTAAGGACCGGAAGGATTTACCTCGTTAGGACCAGAGCACTTTTTTCAATTTGGCACTACGCTGCTTTAACTGGTAATTGCACGGCCATGCAATGCTGTACCAAAACAAAATGAGTGTCCTTTTTTTTTTCCCCTCACAAATAGAGCTTTCTTTTTGGTGGTATTTTTTCACCTCTGCGCTTTTTATTTTTTGCGATATAAACAAAAAAAAGAACGAAAATATTGAAAAAAATAAATATTTTCTAATTTTTGTTATTAGAAAAATACAATAAACTAAATTTTAGACATAAATTTTTGCCAAAATGCATTCAGCCATATGTCTCAGTTAAAAAAAGTCAATTAGCGTATATTGATTGCTTTGCGCAAAATTTATAGTCTACAAACCACGGTACATTCTGGAATTTACGTAGCTTTTATTTTATGACTGCCTATCTTATTTCCTGAGGTGCTACAATGGAAAGGCAATACAACCCCCCCCCCCCAATGACCCCTTTTTGGAAAGTAGACACCCCAAGGAATTAGCTGAGAGGCATGTTGAGCCCATTGAATATTTTATTTTTTTGTCACAAGTGATTGACAAATGACAAAAAAAAAATTACACAAAGTTGTCACTGAAATTATATATTGCTCACACATGCCATGGGTATATGTGGAATTATACATTCTGCTGCTTCTCCTGAGTAGGGGGATACCACTTGTGTGAGACTTTTTGGGAGCCTATCTGCGTATGGGACCCCAAAAACCAATCACTGCCTTCAGGATTTCTAAGGGCGAAAATGTATGCCTTCACCCCACACTACCTATCACAGTTGTGGAGGCCATGATATGCCCAGATAGCAAAACTCCCCCCAAAACACCCCATTTTGGAAAGTAGACACCCCCAAGCTATTTGCTGAGAGGCATGTTGAGTCCATGGAATATTTTATTTTTTGTTGCAAGTTATTGAAAAATGACAAAAAAAAAATACACAAAGTTGTCACTGAAATGATACATTGCTGCTTCTCCTGAGTACGAGCATACCCCATGTGTGAGACTTTTTGGGAGCCTATTCGTGTAAGGGACCCAGAAAACCAATCACCTCCTTCAGGATTTCTAAGGACGAAAACGTATGCCCCCCCCCCCCCCACACTACATATCTCAGTTGCGGAGGCCATTTTTTTTTTAATTATTCATTTTGCTTTTTTTTTTATTTTTACACTGTCCCTTTCATCTTTTTTTTTCTATCATTTTTATTGTTATCACGGGAAATTTAAATATCCTCTATGATAAAAATAGGTAGTGTCGCATGTTTTTTTTTTTTTAATTTGGGGTCTATTAGACTCTAGATCTCTCCTCAGCCCTTAAAGCATCTGACCACACCAAAATCGGTGTGATAAGATGCTTCCCCAATTTCCCAATGGCGCGGTTTATATCCAGCGAAACTGAAGTCATGAAATGCTCGTAGCCTCCGGTATCTTAGGACAATAGATAGATGATTGGAGGCATTTTAGTCTTCGATCAGCTTTATGGTCAGCTGTCGAACCACCGGCTGCATTCTCGGGTTCCCTGGTGGGACAGGAGAGCCCAAGAAAACCATTGAAGATAGCGGGAGGGGGACGTTCCCTCCCACTGCTTGTAAAAGCAGTCTAGCAGCTAGTCAGCTGCTAGGATTGCTTTTACGTGAAAGCCGACCACCGGCTGAAAAGTATGATACCTAAATGATACCTATACCTGCAGGCATCATTCTGGTATAACCACTCTAAGACCAGCAACATACTAATGTGTTGCTGGTCCTTGTTGGGCATATGTTGTAATGTTTTTTTTTTCATGCAGCCTGTGGGTTAAATGAAAAAAAGAATCAATTGGTGGGTATGCCCACCATTAGAAAACCACCCTTCATCCACCCACTTCTAATGGTGAGCATAGCCCCTTTTTAAAAATATATACTGGATGTTAGGAAATAGGCTCCTGGCTGTTTCTGGCCCTCCATGCGCGTCCACGCGCATGCCAATGGCGCCAATAGCGGCCATTCAAACAGGACAGCACCAGGAAGCAGGTGCTGTACGTTCTACAGCATTTTAGTTTGTTCCACTGACCCGTTTTGCTAGACTTCCTGTATCTGTGACCCGGCTTGCCTGACCTTGATTGAACTCTGCCTGTACCGACCCTCTGCCTGTCTACAACTATGCCTCTGCCTGACCCTCTTGTACCTCTGCTGTCTGCCTGTTAATGACCCTGCCTGCACCTGACGACCTGCCTGCCTACTCCCTTGTACTGCACCAGCCAGCCTGTTACCGACCCGGCCTGCATCACCGCTCTTCTGTCTGCACAAGCTCCTGGAGGATCCTCACAACACCCTCTGCATCCGCACCTGCCCTCGTGCCCCCCCTGTGCTCCAGAATCTCCTGTCTTCTCTATCAGGGGTTCCCGAACCAGGGCCATAAGAGAGGTTGCCCTCTGCACAATCAGAGTCCATCACCAGAAATGGACAGCCATGTTTGAGTCTGAGCAGGGGCCCTCTCCGCTGCATGAACTTTGTCAGCATGTGGACGGTCTCTCTCGAGCCGTGCAACAACTGCAAGCTGACTACACCCAGCTCCAGACCCAGCTCATGGAATGTGCCTGTCTTGCCCCAGCGGGGGCTTGTCAACTTGCAATGGAACCTACAGTGCCCTTGCCAGAACAGTTCTCAGGGGACCGTAGGAAATTCAGAGTGTTTCGCTGTGCCTGCAAACTTTATCTCAGCCTGCAGCCCTGCACCTTCTCCCTGGAAACCACAAAGGTTGGGCTGGGGATTTCCCTACTTCAGGACGAGCCCCAATCATGGGCCCACCGGCTCCTGGAGCAAGGGGCGGATTTAACCCGGTTTTTACAAGCAACGGCTTGGCTATACAAAGACCCGCATCAGGCGGCCACTGCCGAAGCTGCACTCCACACTCTCTGACAAGGCCGACGTCCGGCGGAGGAGTATGCATCTCAGTTCAAGCGTTGGAGCTCTGACACTGCCTGGGATGAAGCTGCTCTGCGCCACCAGTTCCTGCGGGACTTGGCTGACCCCCTGAAGGATGAGTTGGCCCGTGTTGAGGTGCCAGCCTCCCTGGAGAGGCTTATCGACCTGGCCATCCAGATCGTTCGGCGCCTTCGTAAACTCAGAGCGGAAAGGGCCAAGGTGAACCTGCAACCTGCATTGATGTTACCTCCCTCTGTAGGACTGCCAAAAGGCACCCTGGCGGGCTCCATTATACCCACCTCTCCTCCACCGAGGCTGCCTGAACCCCAGCAGCGGGGTGTGGCGCACTCGGCACTGACCTCTGAAGAAAGCCAGCGCCGAAGAAACCTCGGCCTCTGCCTCTACTGTGGAGAACCGGGGCACTTCGTGCGCTCCTGCCCTTCCAGATTGGGAAGATGCCTTGCCACTTCTCCTCAACAAGCACCTGTTGGGGCGGCTCACCTCACCCTCTCTCTGTGTCTACAGTTTCCCGGAGGAGCCGTGACTGCCCCCGCTATTGTAGAATCTGGTGCTTGCAGCTGCTTCCTGGATTTGACTTTTGCTGCGCAACACAGGATACCCCTGCGACCCAAGACCCACAGGATGGCTGTGCACCTGGCTGTTGGCACAACCTTAAAATCTGGCCTGGTCTCACAGGAGACCACCCCTCTGACCATTACGGTGCTGGGAGGCCATCAGGAGCTACTCACGCTTGACGTCATTGCCTCTCCCATCTTTCCTGTTATTCTAGGACTACCTTGGCTTTAGGCCCATAACCCTACCATTGACTGGTCCTCTGGGAATGTCCAGTTCCAGTCCCTGTACTGCCACAAGCACTGTTTCCCCCAGATTTCTAGAACAGACCCTGCTCTACCAACCCTGGATCTTGGCCCTGAGCCTGAGATTCGTCAGCTCGTTTCCAGCGTTTACCAGACTTTCTGGACGTTTTTAGCAAGAAGGGGGCTGAGGTCCTCCCGTCTCATAGACCGTATGACTGCCCCATTGAGCTCCTCCCTGGCGCAGAGATTCCCTTCGGAAGGATATACCCGCTTACTGAGCTGGAACTTGGCACTCTGAAATCCTATATAGATGAGAATCTCAACAAGGGCTTCATCCATCCTTCCATTTCCCCGGCTGGCGCAGGCATCTTTTTTGTGGAGAAAAAGGACCATTCCCTGAAAAGGACCATTCCCTGCGCCCATATATTGACTACCGGGAGCTCAATGAAGTCACGGTGAAGAATCGCTACCCGCTTCCACTTGTCCCAGAGTTGTCCCAGTTCACTAAACTAGACCTCCGGGGAGCTTACAACCTGGTGCGGATCAAAGAAGGTGATGAATGGAAGACAGCCTTTCGTACTCGTTTCGGTCACTTCGAGTACTTGGTGATGCCATTTGGTTTATGTAATGCCCCAGCTACCTTTCAGCATTTCATAAACGACATCTTCAGAAACTTCCTTGACCCCTTTGCCATTGCCTACCTCGATGATATTTTGATCTTCCCACCTTCCCTGGAGCTCCACCAGTCCCATGTCAAACAGGTACTGGGTCGCCTCCACCAACATGACCTCTATGCTAAGCCGGAGAAATGTGAATTCGAGCAGGCAAGCATACAGTTTCTTGGACTTATTATTTCTGTCGGAGGCATCAAGATGGACCCTCAAAAGGTCTCTGCCATCCTGGACTGGCCTGCCCCGGTCGACAGAAAAGGAACTCAGAGGTTCATAGTATTTGCAAACTTCTATAGGAAGTTTATCCGGGGATTTTCCTCCATCATCTCTCCCATCACACACCTGGCCAAACAGGGTGTCCCGTTCAGTTGGACTCCTGAGGCACAAACAGCCTTCAAAAAGCTTAAGAGACTGTTCACATCTGCACCCATCCTTAAGCACCCAGACCCCGCTCTGCCCTATGCTCTGGCAGTTGACGCATCTGAGGTGGCAGTTGGGGCTATTCTTTCTCAAAGGCAGGGTACTAAGGCGCTACTTCATCCAGTGGCGTTTTTTCACGCAAGTTATCCCCCACTGAAAGGAACTATAACGTGGGAGACCGTGAACTTCTTGCTAACAAAGCCACTCTGGAGGAATGGCGGTACCTCCTAGAGGGGATAGCACATCCAATTCTCATTTATACGGATAACTGTAACCTGGAATCCCCGAAAATTGCGAAGAGGCTGAAACCCCGCCAAGCCAGATGGGCGCTGTTCATTGCCCGATTTACTTTTCACATTACTTACAGGCCCGGGTCAAAGAACACCAAACCAGACTCTTTGTCTCGTATGTTTAACATGCTGGAAGCCCCAGTATCTCCCGACACCATATTGTCTCCCGGAAACGTCTTGTTGTTGCAGGAGGATGTACTGTCACGGATCCGACAAGCTTCCCTGGAGCCAAATCCCCTCCCGGGGACACCTCTGCAGCTCAGGGACGGGTTGCTCTGGCATGGTACCAAGATCTTTGTACCGGAGCCCCTGCACACCGCAGTCTTAGACCTCTGCCATGACCACTGCCTCGCTGGGCACTTCGGGGCAGGCAAGACCTTGGAACTTGTACAGCGCACGTTTTGGTGGCCCCGAGTTGGAGAGGACTGTAAGTTCTATGTGGGATCATGCACTACCTGCAGCCGGTGTAAGGGGAGTAAGACTCGGGCTTGGGGCCTTCTTAAACCTTTACCTGTCCCGGAGAGGTCCTGGAGCCACATATCCATGGGCTTCATTGTGGAGTTATCCCCTTCTGAAGGCTGCTCTACCATCCTTGTGGTAGTGGATAGACTTTCCAAGTTGGCCCACTTTCTGCCTAGGAAAGGCACACCTTCAGCTGCAGACGGCCAAAATATTCATTAACCACTTCAGCCCCGGAAGGTTTTGCAGCTTTAGGACCAGAGCACTTTTTGCGATTCGGCGCTGCGTCGCTTTGACTGACAATTGCGCGGTCGTGCGATGTTGTACCCAAACAAAATTTGCGTTCTTTTTTCCCCACAAATAGAGCTTTCTTTTGGTGGTATTTGATCGCCTCTGCGTCATTTCTTATCGCCGCTATAAACAAAAGAAGAGCGACCATTTTGCAAAAAAACCCAAATTTCTTACTTTTTGCTAAAATTCAAATCCAAAAAAAAAATATAAAAAAACATTTTTTTTCACCGTTTTTGGCCGATTTATATAATTCCTCATATTTGCGCTAAAAAAATTGCAATCGGCGTTTATTGATTGGTTTGCGCAAAAGTGGCCGCGTTTACGAATGGTGAGAATTCATTTCTGGGGTTTTTATTTATTTATTTTTTTTTACTAGTAATAGCGGCGATCTGCGATTTTTAGCGGTAATGCGATATTGGGGGGGACATGTCGGACC
>BLSH010434278.1:40290-53523 GCA_018402905.1 Glandirana rugosa
TGTCCTACACCTGTGACATCAGAGTCACTCAGATACATGTACCACCACGTTTAAGTACATGGACAAATGTTGTCCAATTAATTAGACGACGGACGTGTTTGTAAACGACACTCTTTCGGAGAAACGTTGTTGAGGTCATTACCGACGTACCGTAAAGAGTTCCACCTAAAGAACTCCTACTGTTCTTATCTGATACGTCATACCTAGGTAATTCTTTCAAATACTTTACAAAAACTTATCATACCACCGTGATTTAAATATTCGTGGAGTACGGCATACATTATATATAACAAATCTTCCTACCTAACCCCTTTACCCTTCCTTTTCCCTTCCCCTCTTCCCCTATTTACTTTCCCTTTACCCTAATATAACCACGACAAATCTCAACTCGCTTGAAGATCTTCAGGCCCAAGTCCGGGACAAAGTTCGGGTTCTGTCCGGACCCGAACCCGGACTTTGACCCGAAGTTCGGCCGAACCAGCAGAACCCGGACTTCTAGAAGTTCGCTCAACTCTAAACAGCACCAATATAATCCCATTTCCCTTTCATTTATCCCCTTCTCCCCTTCCCTTTTCCTTCCCATTTCCCCAATCCATCCTTCTAAACAATATATATTACATACGGCATGAGGTGCTTATAAATTTAGTGCCACCATACTATTCAAAAACATTTCATAAACTTTCTTAATGGATCCATACTGCATAGTCTATTCTTGTCATCCTCAAGAAATCCACCTTGAGAAATGCCATGCAGCCATTACTGGAGTTGTTGCAAAGAGGCTTTCTCACAGCAAATGTTTGTGCAGGCAGCAGATTAATTAACCTGTTGTAAACAGGTACATGAATTTGCACCACCATGTACATAGACTCACTGAGACTACAGTGTCCACATCTATCCCGTGTGAGTGACAGCAGGCAGTGGGCAAATTCATAACCAATAGGCAGTTTGTAACTGGCTATAACATCTGCCTCCTCCCTGCTTTCAATCACAATGACTGAGTGGAACGAGTGTCTCAGCTTCTCCATCAGGCTCCGCCTACTGTCAGCATCACTGGTTGTAAGAGGCTGTTGGCTGTGAAGTTAAAAGCATCTTTAACAACCAGTGACAGGTGGGAAGGGAGTAGTGGTGATAAACATGCAGCCTTCTACACACTGTATAGAAATTGGCAGTCTGCATATCTCTGTATGCCAACTTACATTTGAACATAATTAACTCCAGCTCTGTTACCTATAAACTGGAGGGATTTTTTTCTCTAATTTGGTGCAGTAATAAAGCCACTTTGTAAAACGTGCGCTATTAAAAACTACCTGAATCTGCTGCACATTTTGATCAAGCTCCTGAAACTGGTGGCAAGGTATTTTGAATATGGCAAATTACCTTTCAAAGGGCCATACCACAAGAAAAGAGAAGCAAACAATTTCTTGAATTACCCTGATTATGATCAATGTGATGACATTAATAGAGTTTTACTGGTAGTTGTGGACCAGTACTTCTACCAACAGTGTTAGATAGAGTGGGACCAGGTCACAATATATGTGCTATATGAACATATTAAAAACAATGAGTTTAGAGTTTACTGTAGTTGATCAGAAAAAGATGGGTCGCTATAGGTTTTTGAACATAATAATTGCAAATTGCAGTACTGTATTAAACAACTCAATAAGCAGTAACTTCTATTTTCAAAACTATACTAAAAAGATGGGAAGAAACAATTACAGTAGCCAATGCAAATGGCACAATATTGTGGGTTCCCAAATAGCAATTATTATTGTACTCACACCCTAAAAAATAAAAGAAATACAATTTGAATTTACTTCCTTAACACAATCGGTTATTCATTCTAGTGAAATGTATAACTGGTCCTTTGACTTTAAGTTAGATTTAGGTCCCTCAAATAGCTAGGATCTAAATTACCACCAAGATTACCCCTAATATAATCCATCACTGAACTATATCCATACATCAGTTTTGATAAATAAACCAAATTTTTAATATGATTCAGTTCTTCATATTAGCTTGCTGTGCTACAGATGTCTCTTCTCCTACTACAGGTGTTATGTCACAGTCATAGAGCTGGCATGAAAAAGGTCCTTTTTCATAGGATATATAATAGTTTACTCTTCAAATATAAAGGTCATTTGTAGCTATGTAAACAATACCCTCTTAGATGTTCAAAACTGCAAATCTATTTTATTAAAAAAATATACTTATAAAAAGATGCTTTTCTCCCTCCTTTCAGAAGATAGATAAATGTGTTATCCACAGGGGCTTTATGACCAGAGTCGGCCTGACTGTCATTCCATGGGTAGTTCTTGTCAGTCCAACTAAACTCTGTCATCCTTCAACCCAGTTTAAATTAACAGGTAATTTGTAGATGTCACTTCAGGTTAGGCCACTCATTTTGTTTCTACTCTACCAATGCAAAACATTGGACTAATTTTTCTTGTCTTCTCTTAATAGGATTTTCATTTATAAATAGATTTATGTTCTGAAAATAAATTACTGTAACTGATGCACAGGAATGGGAGCAGAATGGACTTTCATGGAATTTTAAGTGTCTCTGCATCATTGAGATTAATATGAACACTTCAAAGTCTAAATTCTAGTTTAAAAAAAAAACAAGAGCGTTGAGTTAATATTTAATTGAAATAACAGATCTGGTTGAAAACATAATTTTTAATATCTGAATTAATTTGCAAAACAAAACCATTAATTTACAAATGATCACATTTACAGTGTTAAAATTTAACAATGTACTATTACAAGAAAGTTTTGCAATCAATGCTGACGTAAAAATTAATTCTGCCAAATTTCATTAGGCTATCAAAAGTTATGGATACGTATTGATGCAATAAGTCATGTTTGATGCTGGAGCAAGTAAAGCAAAATTGTTTAGAGTTTATAAAAACTATTATAGAATACAAAAAAGATCTAAAATACTTTGCAAGTTATATAATTTGTACTATGCTATAGATTCTCTTGATTACTGATGGACAATTTCACAATCTGACAATTAAACATTTTTTTCTAACTTTCTGGAAAGGAAAGGAAGCAAAATCTCCCCAGTGGTACAGTTACCAAAAATAATGTGACAAGGGTTTTTAACACTTTCCTACTCCATCCCTACTCTGTTGAAAGATAAAAAAGTTTAGGTTATACATTTTTATATATAAGCGTAACAATTTATACAGGCACATAGTCCACCTGATGATGGCTTTAGTTTTTTATCCAAATTTGTCTAACAGATGAGCTCAATATTAACTGAAAAAACTGTACATAGTGTTCTTAATAAATACCCCAATAATTCTTTACAGCTGCACTCAAAACACCAAAATACAAGTGTACAAATGATGATATCATAATATTGTTTGGCTGTGTCTTTAAAGTAAAGAAAATCAAAACAATGATAATAGTGCCCACACCTTAAAGCAGAGTTCCACCAAAAGTTGTACTTCCACTTATCTGAAGTTCAGCCCCCCTCCTCCTCCCTCCTCCTGTCCCTGCTGCCAGGCCAGTAAGAGAGCATGGTTCGTGCAAGGCTTCACTGCCGGGTTCCCTCATCGGCTGGGGTGCTGGCATCGCTGGATTCCAGGGCAGGTAAGTGTCCTAATATTAAAAGTCAGAAGCTACAGCATGTAAGGTGGGCAGAACTCTGTTTTAAGTTGTGTGTAATAAAATAAAAGAACAAAAAAAGGGGGAAAAAGTCCAAAAAGTGAATCAGAATCTCCTAGTGAGTTCTACCACCTTCATCGGTCACACAGCCTCTTACCAAATGACCCCAAATTATAGGTGGTCTTAATGTGCTCACATGCATATAGGTTCTGTTTTAGCAAGTTGTCTTTAAAGCTAGGGAACCGCAGGGAATGCCAGAAAGGACTACGGTAGCAATGTGTCTTTAAAGACCTGACAACAGCAGGGCGCACCAAAAGGTAGAAACACCTCTCTCTTATCACTCACATTTGTCTGTGCAGAGAAATAAATAAACATCTCATAGTGTAAAACTGTAGACTTTAATGATCTATATATTGTATATCTAGTCATATTAAAATGTATGTATTAGGTATAACAAGATATCCACCACCACTGGTAGTCTGGCGGGCGTGATGACATCAGCACAGGTTCTGCACTGATGCATGTCATCCAATAAGATGTTTTCAAGTGGTCAGACTAGAGGCAATGGTGGATATCATGTTATGCTCATCCTGGTCTCTTCAACCTAATGATCTAGGAACACAGTTTCCTTACATATTGGTAATGCTTGAGAAGTATTTCCAAACACACCAACTACAGACTCCTTGCTGTCTCTTACATATACAGAGAGTCTATGTTAATCAAAATTCCAGTACTATGAAACTCCTTACAGTTATCACAGAAGTTTTTACAAGATTGTTGATAATTCTTCTTCCCCGGGCATCCACATTTTGTTCACAGTTGTATCAGGCAAAGGGTCAAGTGTACAATGTGTATTAAATGCTGGAACCTAAAGTTATTCTTTTGTGTCTGGATGGAGGACAGGGGTTGATTTACTAACGGCAAATATGCAGTTTGCAAGGAAATTTGACCCAGAGCTTAGTGAATGTGGTGAAGTTTCACTTTGCAGAGGATACTTATTCATGTACACATCAAATCAAAACAGTATTTGTACATAAATTGTAATTTTTATATAATTTTTACTTAATTTGTACATTATTGGCTGATGGAAGTCAGCAGAGCTTCAGCTCATTCGCTAAGCTCTGGGAAAAAAATTCCCGTAGGGCCCATTCAAACCAAATGAGGTGAGACTGCCTTGGGTGGCTATTACAGCACAGTACTTCCAAATGAGAAGGCAAAATGCCTTGTCTCCTTACCTGCTGGTTCACACCATTGCATTGCAGTGCTGTGCACTAAAAAAAGTAATGAGTGCAGTATTTTTTTTCCAGCACAGTGCAATGTGAGGCAATCCATCGCTCGTACCCCACTGTTGGAGATTGAACTACAGGTATATGAGATGTCTGTGTGACATCTCATAAAGGTTTGTTTAACCACTTCCTTACCGGGCCATTTCTGACACTCCTCTCCTACATGTAAAAATCATCATTTTTTTGCTAGAAAAATACTCAGAACCCCCAAACATTATATATGTTTTTTTAGCAGGTACTCTAGGGAATAAAATGGCAATCATTGCAACTTTTTATATCACACAATATTTGCGCAGGAATTTTTCAAACGCGTTTTTTTTGGAAAAGAAACAGTTTAGTGAATTAAAAAAATACAAAACAGTAAAGTTAGCCCAATTTTTTTGTATGTTGTAAAAGAGGATGTTACGCCGAGTAAATTGATACCCAACATGTCATGCTTTAACATTGCAAACACTCGTGGAATTGCGCCAAACTTTGGTACTTAAAAATCTCCATAGGCGACGCTTTAAAATTTTTTACAGGTTACATGTTTAGAGTTACAGAGGAGGTCTAGTGCTAGAATTATTGCTCTCGCTCTTACGTACGCGGCGATACCTCACATGTGGGGTTTGAACACCGGTTAAATATGTGGGCGGGGCTTACGTATGCGTTCGATTCTGCGTGCGAGCTCGCGGGGATGGGGGGACTTTAATTTTTTTTTTTTGTTATTATTATTCATTTTACTTTTATTTTTTTATTTTTACACTGTGTCTTTAATTTTTTTTTTTTGATCACGTTTATTCCTATTACAAGGAATGTAAACATCCCTTGTAATAGGAATGGTGCGTGACAGGTACTCTTTATGGAGAGATGTGGGGTCAATATGACCACACATCTCTCCTGCAGGCTGGAAAGACTGAGATCAGAAAAAAAATTCCGATCCCAGCCTTTCCAGCGTGATCACGGCTTTGTTTACTAAAGCCGGGCCGGGCGTGACGTCATAACATCGCGCCCGGTCCTCCGAGGGTCATAGAGATGACTGGTGACCAGATGGTCATCAGTCATCTCCCTGACGACACTCCATCGGCGACGGATCTCTTCTCCCTGCCGCCGATCGTACGGGCGGCACGGGAGAAGCACCGAATGGCGGCGGGAGGGGGGGGACGTCCCCTCCCGCTGCCTACAAGAACGATCAAGTGGCTGAACTGCCGCTATGATCATTCTTGTGGTGTGCAGAATCGCCTGCTGAAAAAAATGATATCTGAATGGTGCCTCTAGCTGCTGGCACCATTCAGATATCCCCGCTCAAAGTCTAGGACGTCCATGGACGTCCTACAGGCGGGAAGTGGTTAAAAACAAAAAGTATTGTAACTATGGCTGGTGTGAACATACTCTTACAGAGTGCAACTTACCTTGCAAAGTGAACAGCCTATTTGCATTTAGTAAGTAAAGCCCAATGAGTTAAAAAATTCCAGTTTGGCCAGACTTCTTTATTAAAGTACTTGGAAAACAGCTTTTCTTACAGAGAAGGGTAAGTGCCTCAATTCCCGACACACCGGTTTCACATCTGATCACACATTTAATTTTGTATACACTGTTATTTGCACAGTCCCGTGGGGTATCAATACGTGTTAAAAGTTTGGACACTGGTAGCTTAAAGGCACCTGGAGCTGCTCTGATAAGAGCATCTATTAATTGTAGATATAGTGCAGCAAAAAGTCCCCTGCCTAAAAGTGGTGCCTTTCTTTACAATGTAGAATTCAGCATGTACAGTAGTTGATTGAATCTTTACAGTTAGTGGCAGGCAACCAAGCATAGGAATAGGGTCTCTAAGATCAGTAGCCAGTTTTAGAGTAGTACAGTTAATGGTTTGATTGTAAAGTACCTCAAGTTAATGGTTTTGATTGCAAAGTAGATTTTTGCAGTGTGGAGGCAGGAGATACTGCATCAAGCATCAGGACAATGAAGTAGTCCATTATTTGAAGACTGAAATTATGCGGGACTTGCGTCCAGGAAAACTATTAATAAATATTCAAAAATCTCCCTTATTATAAAAAAATGAAAAACAAAGACAAAAGCACACCTCTGCACTGAATACTGGAAAAATGCATATCTATCTTTAAAAAATACATAACACACCCAGCTAATGTCTAAAGTGCTATTCTCTAATTCATTTTCTCCCTGGATTACTGTCCATATATAAACCCACGCCTCCTATGGGCTACCAGCAGCTATCATAATGATAAACTTTTCCACGATGATTATCACATCACATCTATAATGAATCTGTTAGCATATGCTTGGCTATACATAATACATAATACAATATTATCTCTTCACCAGTTAAAAGAGGTGCTAGTGGGATGTGGGATGTATGATAACACATAATAACAAATTAATTTAAATCATTGCTTTTACAGCTGAAATTGAGGTAAGTCCTTGCACTACATATTTATTGATAGATCTAAAGGAGTTTGAGCAACTAAATCATTATATGTGGCCAGCTTTAGGCTTTGACTCTTTGTACTACTGTGTGCTATAGTAGAAATATTACTTTACATATAAAATTGTATGTAATATATATATTGACATCATGGGCAATTGTACTTACTCATTGTTATAGTATTAGAAGATATACATCATCATCTAAATGATAAAAGTATCATATGCTAGAGGATTTTTATATAACAGGCAAACTGTTTCAAAAGAGAATCTAAAATATCCCACAATAATGAGTTTGTTCTGTCACCTAATACCTTTGAGCAACATGCTACTTTCCAACTGGCAGCTGATGAGTTAGAACTTGATGGATGTTTCAAACATATAAATGGAAGTTAATAGTTTCCAACTGCTAATTATTGCAGTTAGGGAGGATTGTCTGATATCATATGTGGAAATCAAGCCCTGTGAGATTGGGGTTACATGACAAAATGCCAAAAGGACGAGAAGAAAAAGTAAAGTGATTTTTTTCTTTACTAGAAAAGCTTTACATATCTAGCACACCATGTGTTTTCAATTCCAAATTAATTTCTCTGTGTTATTTATCTTCTTGACTATTTGTTAACTTTATTAATAATAATAATAATAATAATAATAATAATAATAATAATAATAAAACATTTTAGATACAAAATATTAACTTTAGTAATGCTTCAAATGCCATATATAGTTGTCAGTTGTTTCTGTATTTGCAGGTACAGGTAGGTGTCTGAGAAACTGCAAAGATTTCACTGAGAAAACAAGGACATTTAAACCCAAATACTCTATACCATGGAAGCTATGAATTGCTGTACAGTCTGTGTCATACAATGTTCTATAAAGTGCTGGCCATACACTACCCTTTATAGAGTCCAAAACTGAGATATAAGCTGTACCTGCAGTAAGTAAAAAATGCATGAGAAAAAAAAAAACAAGGATCCAGTGAAATTCTTAATCCCAAATCACCAAAGTCATCATTCATTTGTTCATTTATGGTGGATTTAATGTTTAAAATTCTTAAATCTGAAGGATATGCTTAAGCTATACATGTGAGCTCTTTTTTAGACAACCACACACTGGCATATCATGCATAAATGGATGACTGGTTGGTACATTAATTTAAGAGTTCTGCCCTTTTTTGCTGATACAGCATGGGTTGCTAATTTATTCCCTATTCATTCAGACATGGAGTATGGAGCCTCAAAGCAACTTTAGGTAGCTATGCAGAGAAATAAATAATAGGCAGCACTCCAAGCAGCTAATTCAATGTACCACGTGATCTTTTTTCTGCCATCACTCTTCTATGTTTCTAAAAATCTCTTGCCTCTTCAACTCCAGGTTCTGACCAAAAGGAGCCAAATCATGCTTCACAAACTCAGCAGGAAAGCATGAAACTGCACACCGCTGATGACAGGTCATCTCCAACTTTATTAAAGACAGACAAAGAACACTGCAGTTTGACCTGGAACTGCCCCTCTCTACTGTTTAATCTGTGATCAAGCCTGTATTGAGTGTAAAATCAAAAAGGGGAGGTCCTAAGTTTAAGCTGCAGTGTGCTGTGTCCAGCTTTAATAAAGTTGAATGTGATCTGTTATCATGTTATCATCGGTGTGTGACTTCCTGCTTCTCTCAAAGCAACTGTTGTCTGATATGTTGCCTCTTAGCTAACCCATATTGCTCAGGCAATCCTTTGTTACAAAATAAATGTTTATTTGTAAAGCAAATATTATATAAAGTATACAGTATAACAAAAGACATAATAAAAATAGTTAAAAAATGTATAAGCTTACAAAAAAATACAATTGAAATAAAACTGACCCAAAGTCTTTATAGATTTATTGACGCTCAATGGTTGTTTCCTAAGTTGATTCAAATGCAAAATATTCATATTTGATTAGAGTGTGCCTTTATTAGTCTTTAACAACCTTAAGGGATCTGCCCAGCTAAAACTGGTATTTAATTTATAGATGGAGGCTGGTTGATTGAACTATTCATTGGAATCATATACAGTATCAATGACAACTCCGGTAACCATATATTCTCACTATGGTTCCTAGCCCTAACTAAATTATGAGTTTTCAGAGGACTGAACCTGAAAGGGGTCATTTATTTAAGGGATGAGCCTCAGTTTACACACTTAGTCCACCATTACACACTTCCTGAGCAGTTACTGAGCTTTGATACACTAGTAAGCAGCTCCTTGTATTCCTATGAAAAAATAGGTTCCTAATCAGATATAGGTCTGTGTGAACAACTGTCTATGAATGACAACACCTTTCACCCATAGAGAAGAACAGAGCCCACCATTCAAACAGCAAAGCTGATATAGCTGCTGTGAACAATCCCTAAAAGGGGTGCACCTCAATTTGCACACTTAGCCCACCATTTTGTATTTTCTGAGCAGTTACTTGGACTTTGTGATACCCGTTATCAGCCCCAGGCATTCTTAAAAATAAATAGGGTTACCGATCAGGTATAGGTACAGTGTGAACAGCTGTCTATGACTGACAACACTTTTCACCCACAGAGAGGAATTGAGCCCACCATTAAAACAGCAAAGCTGATCTAACTGCTGTGAACAATCCCTAAAAATGAAGACCCTCATTTTGTACACTTAGCCCCCCATTCTGTACTTTCTGAGCATTTACTTGGACTTTATGGCACCAGTTAATAGCCCTGGCCATTCTTATGGATAAATAGTGCTGCTGGTCAAGTATAGGTACAACATGGGCATCTGTCTATGACTGATAACATCTTTCATCCATAGAGAGGAATGGAGCCCACCATACAGCGAAGTGAATCTAGCTGCTGTGCACAATCCCTAAACGGGAATTACAGACTATGTATTTGTCCTAATTTCTTTTCAATGTATTTATTATCACTGTTCTGCTGGGTGTACAAATAACAGAAAAGAATAGAGGTGGAAGCTTTTTTATTATATTTGATTTGCTATTATTATCTTCGTGTGATGCTGTTCTTCAGCTGTAGGACCTCTGCATTTAACCTTTAAGGAGTTGCCAGAGAAGAGCCCAGGAACAGACCACAAAGTGCTGCATTAGTACGAAGATTAACCACGACTTCCACAGCATAAATATATTTGAAAGAGCAAAATGAAATCACAGCATCGTTCCTTACAGTTAATGTTGCTTTATTTCTGTTACTTCAGCACTCTTTAGGAGAATGTGTATACAGTATTTCAGTCTGTCCTACAGCCACATTATCTATTAACTTTTATTTACTGTTCATGTTTAACTGCTACAGATTTTTTTTCTCCCTGTAAAGTTAATATATAAGCACTGTTCTAACACTTTTACCTATCCCTCGCACATCTCACTCCTATTTAAAGTAATCAAGCTGCCTATATTATTGCAAAATGAGTTAAATATTTGATTAAACTTTGCTTCATCCAGAGGTACATGCTGCACCATAATATTTCAGTGTTAGTTTAACGGGAAATGCACATAGTTACTCATAAGCATACAGTAATAAACTCCTTTTTTTTACTCTTTTTTTTATTACCATCCAAGTTCATACATGGATGGTACAATTTAGTAACCAGCTAATATACACCAAGACAAGATAAAAACCCACTGACATAAACTCATAGGCCACTTTTTCTGTTGTGAATCATAGGCACAGATATTTGCAGTCAAACCGTGCCATCAAAATCCATGCAGTAAGAGAAAGATATAGGAATAAAAGCCAGTAAGACTAGATTATAAGGCCCACTAGCCAAAGTGTTAAATTATGTCTATATACAATTACCAAAACCTCATACGGTATATGCTTTAAAAAGGGATTCTGGGTGTGGATATTTTTAAATAGTTACATTGGTCCAGCCTGATTTTATCTCCTGGTTTCTGGTCCTGGCTTCTGGAGTCCCCAACTATGCTCCTCTGTCTCCACTATAAAAGGAGCCTCAAACCCCCCAAAATTAAACCAACAGGCCCCTGCTGCCTGTGACAGTATAAATATGCAGGTTATTAGGAATTATAGTACAGCTGCTGGCTCTGTGGGTGATGACCTTTTCTAATTGGTCTGGACTTATTACTTATGCTCTTCTCTCATTGCAGCATTATTGTGGTAGACTCAATTAAAGGTTTTGTCTCTCAGTTCCTTACTATAAACCAATATTATGAAAATCATAAAACAGAGTAACCTAGAATAAAATGTACATTTCAAATTCTTTGCCCTGATATGTTAAGTTAAATTGCTTTAACCATTGTTTCAACAGTATGATTATTTTTCTACTAAGTATTTATAGGAACAAAAAATAAGGCACAGCGTAAGTTGATAGACAGTCATAGTTATCAAAATTATAGCTAACATCTTTCGCAGGGACACATAGTCAAATCTGACAAGATATGAAATTCCAATGTGAAAAGAGCATTTATAGCAATAAACAAGCATTAAATTGCTTTCTTTTGACACAGAGGCGATGGTGCACGTCCACATGTATGTGAGACCCATTTATAGATATACTGAACTTCAGGAAAAAGATATCAAGAATACAAATAAAACATTAAAACATTATTATGGAGATTCCTAGAGCTCAGGCTTTATTGGCAGGGGCTTATCTTAACCTTAAATTACCTATACGGCATCGCCCTACCCCCTGACTCCACTTTGTGCATTCAGGGTATGTTGATTATAATATGTTGGACTAGTGGTTATGAGATCTCCCTTCATTGCACAAAAGTTGATTGCTGCACGATGGGTATCCACCATTTCACTATCATGCATTGAAATACGAAATTAACAAGCATATTCTGTTTGAGAAACATACAGTACATACAGTCAGATCCTTAAATATTGGGACATCCACACAATTCTAATCTTTTTGGCTCTATAAACCACCACAATGGATTTGAAATGAAACAAACAAGATGTGCTTTAACTGCAGACATTCAGCTTTAATTTCAGGATGTTTACATCCAAATCAGGTGAACGGTGTATAAATTACAACAGTTTGTATATGTGCCTCCCACTTTTAAGGGACCAGAAGTAATGGGACAATTGGCTGCTCAGCTGTTCCATGGCCAGGTGTGTGTTATTCCCTCATTATCCCATTTACAAGGAGCGGATAAAAGGTTCAGAGTTAATTTCAAGTGTGCTATTTGCATTTGGAATCTGTTGCTGTCAACTCTCAATATGAGATCCAAAGAGCTGTCACTATCAGTGAAGCAAGCCACCATTAGCTTAGCAACACCAGAAGACCCGGAAGACCACGGAAAACAACTGTGGTGGATGACTGAAGAATTCTTTCCCTGGTGAAGAAAACACCCTTCACAACAGTTGGCCAGATCAAGAAAACTCTCCAGGAGGTAGGTGTATGTGTGTCAAAGTCAACAATCAAGAGAAGACTTCACCATAGTGAATACAGAGGGTTCACCACAAGCTGCAAACCATTGGTGAGCCTCAAAAACAGGAAGACCAGATTAGAGTTTGCCAAACAACATCTAAAAAAACCTTCACAGTTCTGGAACAACATCCCATGGACAGATGAGACCAAGATCAACTTGTACCAGAGTGATGGGAAGAGAAGAGTATGGAGAAGGAAAGGAACTGCTCATGATCCAAAGCATACCACCTCATCAGTGAAGCATGGTGGTGGTAGTGTCATGGCGTGGGCATGTATGGCTGCCAATGGAACTGGTTCTCTTGTATTTATTGATGATGTGACTGCTGACAAAAGCAGCAGGATGAATTCTGAAGTGTTTTGGGCAATATTATCTGCTCATATTCAGGAAATGCTTCAGAACTCATTGGACGGCGCTTCACAGTGCAGATGGACAATGACCCGAAGCATACTGCGAAAGCAACCAAAGAGTTTTTTAAGGAAAGAAGTGGAATGTTATGCAATGGCCGAGTCAATCAC
>BLSH010434287.1:32066-47638 GCA_018402905.1 Glandirana rugosa
CGGAGTGTCATATGACACTAAATACACAATGTAACATTAAATTGGTTAAATTATGGCCTGCAAATATGGGGGAAGGAATGCTCTGGTTAAAAGTCGTAAGTCGCGAGAGTGTGAAACTTACTGTTAATGAGAGAGTACGATGTGACGTGGGTTTGTTTTAAAAATAGTAAAAAAAGTGTGTTTATCTCGAAAGAAAACCACCATAAATTCTTGGAGACCCAAAAAATAAAAAACGCTGTATTAACTTTTTTCACGCTTTTAAAACTTTTTTTTGTGAAAATTTTCGCACTTTTTTCAATTATGTCGCACAAAATAAAAAACCCAGAGGTTCCTAAATACCACCAAAAGAAAGCTCTATTTGTGTGAAAAAAATGATAAAAATTTTGTTTGGGTGCAGTGTAGCATGAGAGAGTAATTGTCATTCAAAGTGTGAGAGCGCTGAATGCTGAAAATTGGTCTCGTAAGGAAGGGGGTATAAACGTCCGGTATTAAATTGGTTAAATTACAATGTAACACATAAATCACAGTATACTGTGAGGCAGGGTTTACTAGGAAATTGGTTCTCTTGGAACTGTTTCCCATCGTTTTGGCTATGGAATTATGCGGTGAGTTTTTCCAAAACAAACGGGTGCGCTTTAATTGTGATAATTTGGGTGTGGTGGAGGCAATTAATAGTGTTTCTGCTTCTTCTCCACTTTTGATTTGTTTGCTTCGCCATTTGGTTCTGTCTTGTTTGCCTTTGAATGCCTTTATGTACGCAGTGCATGTTCCGGGTTGCACTAATTCATTGGCCGATTCTCTCTCCCAATTTCATTGGGACAAGTTCAGTTTGTTGGCCCTCAGAGCGGAGCGACACGGAGTTCCTTGTCCGGTCGGGCTGTGGAAGATTCCCTTGGGTTGATGGTGTCATTGATTTGGCGTTTGGTGAGCGAGAATACATGGTCCTTTTATTTGAGGGTGTGGGAGGAATGGTTTTCTTTGGTATGGGGAGTCAGTGGTTTTGTTTCAGAGGACAACATTCGGTTGTTGGTACTATATTTTGCGGATCGCAATGCGGAACATTGAGAGTCTGTGTCTTCCTTGAATAGGAAGTTGTCGGGTTTAGCACTCCTGTTTAAAATGTTTGGTTGATGCGTTCATACTAAGTATTTCTTAGTGCGCCAAGCCTTGCATGTGTACCGGAGGAGCCACAGACCGGCGGATGGTAGTCTTATGATTTGTTGTGTTCCTTGGCTCGGGTTTTGCCTTCTATATGTTTTTCTGAGTACGAGGTGGCATTTTTCCAGGCAGCTTTTGTTTTGGCTTTTTTTGGGGCACTGCAGGTTGGTGAACTTGTCAGCACGTTGATGCGGTTGGCTGATGGCCTGCAATATGCCGATGTCATTTGTTCCACGACAGCTGTTGTTTTTTTGATTTTACATTCAAAAACAGATCAGGCGGGTGAGGGGTTTAGGGTTGAGTTGTTTCCTGCTCCGGGTTCGGACATGTGCCCAGTCCAGACTTTGTCCCGATTTTTGTTGCTGCGCGGGGGTGGGGATGACCCTCTATTGCGGCACATGAATGGCTCTGCTTTGTCCTGCTTCCAGTTCATAGCGGTGTTTTGAAAAAGCCTATCGCTTTGGGCCTCTGGTCCACTGATTATTCATTCCATTCCTTCCGGATTGGGGCAGCGACAGAGGCAGCCATATGGGGTCTTGATGATAGCGTGGTCAGACATATTGGCAGATGGGAGTCTGTACGCTACCGACTGTACGTGAGCGCCAGAGGGTGAGTTTGTTTTGTGCCTGTTTGTTGTCATCGTCTTTATTGATTGCATGGTGGTTGATTTGACTGTGGATGCTATATACGCTGTTTGTTGTGTTTTATCCTAGGTAACCCCCTTGTTAGCCTGGACAAGGCCCGTATCAAGTTTAATAGAGAAGTGTCTCGTCTTGTTGTGCGGAATGGGGGGGTTGGCGATTAGGCATGTGGACATGGAACAAGATGTTTGGCAGTATTTGCGGGGTGATGGGGTGCACCTTAATGCGGTCGGGATAGACATGTGGTGCCTGGGCTTGCAGGATGGCCTTCAGAGGGCCATGCGGGTGTGGAGGGGTGTACAAACATGAGGTTTCACGTTTGTTCATTGGTGGCGGGGTGCAAGGTCCTTGGATGTGTTTTAATTAGGGGCAGAAAGGTACATTTGTAGGGACCCGTCTGAGGTACGGCTCCCATTTTCCTTGTTAGTGGGTACCTGCGATGTTGATTATCTCTGAGCCGGTGCTTTCTGCGGCTGGAGGCCTACAAAATGGGCCTCTTGGGTACCCTAGTCAAGGGAGGCCCGGAGTAAAGAGACACATAGACGTAGGGCCAACATGACTGGGTCCTTAAGGGGTGGACCATAGTAGTCGTTAGGCCAGTTAAAAAATTATAAAGGAGCAGGTTAATTATGGGATTGGTGAGAAGTGGGGGAGCAGGAGGGGCTTCCTTAGTTACAAAAGTTGCAGGGGGCTGGAATGAGTCAGTCGGAGGAGAGCGAGGATGGGACAACTTCCCACCCTCCCTCCCTTAAAAATTTTTCTTAGGTTATTGTGGTTGTGTTGTTTTCTGTGCTTTTTGCAGGTCACGGAGAAGGGGCAATTTTGTCATAGCAGCTGGCGGGGCACGAGGCCCTTGGATGTGTATTAATTAGGGGCAAAAAGGTACATTTGTAGGGACCCGTCTAAGGTACGGCTCCCATTTTCCTGGCTAGTGGGTACCTGCGATGTTGGTTGTCTCTGAGCCGGTGCTTTCTGCGGCTGGAGGCCTACAAAATGGCGGTTACGCAGGTACTTAGTGTACATGCCCATAAGGACCTTGGGGCCCCTGGGAATACTGTCTGGTTTTTCTGTGTTAAAAAAATGTAAAATGTTAATATGTTATTTATATATTTGTTTAATAAAAAGGCTGCTATGGCCATTAAACTCCAGTAGGTGTCATGTCTGGTCAATTAGATTATAAGTGGTCAGTTGAGTGGTGGCCAGGCAACCTGGCCAGAGCCTCTTAGGTACCCTAGTCATGGCAATGAAGTCTTATTTGCTAGAAATCTAAATTGTGTCATCTTTTTTCTTTGTAATTTTTGCTATAGAACATCCTACAGCAAGAATTAAAATAAAATTTGTGTAAAGTCTCCCACAAAATGCATACCAAGCCCACTGAATTTAGTATAGATTTTAAGCAGGCACTTCACGCACAAAAAAAAAGGGTCCGTCAGGAAATTTTAAATTAGATTTTAAAGAGATCCCCCTAAAAATCCATACTAGACCATTAATCTGAGCATGCAGCAGGCTGAACCAGGGAAGAGATGTGGCCACCACTCCCTAATTATACTATGCCACATACCTTCAACATGGGGGGTGCATTGCCAGGGGGGAACCCCCAGGATAGCTTCATGTCCCCATGTTGACAAGGACCAGGGCCTCATTCCCACAACACTTGCCAGGTGGTTGTCAGGGTCTTATTGAAATCTGGAAGCTCCCTTTAATAATAAGGGGAGGCCTAGATACCACACTCATATACATGAGTATGTGGTACATAGTACATAATAAAAAAAATAACTGTCATCAGCTAAATAAAGGAAGGGGCAGAGATAGTGATGATAGTGGTGACATCATTGCCCAAATATGGCCATGTAACCCACTGCATGCCTATTTACTAGATGGTATCCGTGGTTGGTAAGGATGCAGCTGGTGCAAGCAGCCACTACTTCCTTAGCAACCATTGTCAACTGGAAGCTGTCACATTCATCCACACTGAATGCACTAAATGTTTGGCCTTCAGACGAATGTCTGAACAGCCATTGTTCGGTCTAAGCTTACATTCGGGTCAGACACTGAGCTCATGCTTATTTTCTACCAATGTATGAAAATGCACTATAGGAAGAAAATATTGGCACCTATAGCAACCAGTCAGAACCTAGATGTCAAACCTGTACTTTAAAAAACCTAAACAGCAGATTTAACATGTGGTTGCTATGGGCAGTGAGATATTTTTCTGTTGGCAAACTTCTAATACAACAGCCCCATGTATTTCATATTGTGAGTTTCCTTGCTTTACCTCAGGCATTTTTTCTTTTTTAATTTGGCTTCATAACTGGGGATGGTGTGGGAGATATATGGCTCAGCTCGCTTAATATTTGACTTATTACTTTAACATTTTTGGCTGGATGGTCTTTTAATATTTAATGGGTTTATTGTTTTGCAGCTGATGGAGCTTTCTTTCCCCGCATTGTATTTCATCATTTCATTTTTTTCATCCTCTTCTGCTTTTTCATCTAAACTTTTATAGTTGATCTAAGTTATAATCTACTTCATGTGTCTGTCAGTTCCTATACATTTTCTTTTGCAACTTGTTCATAAAGGTGGCTAACAGCAAGGAAATGCTTGCGTTCAAAAATGTTGTGGTTAATAGTTCATGTTACTTAAAGAAAACCAGTAACAGTTCTGCTTATGCAAAAATATAATTATTTAGTCTTATTTAAACCTTTTTTTTTTTTTGGTTTTTATATTGTGGTGCGTAGGGGTGGCTTCAGTTTGGGTTAAACATATGTCTGACCCAAACTGAAGTCAATCTCAGTTCAGGAAAATGACAATCCAATGTAACTATTAGCTCCAATAGTAACCATGTATTGCACTTTTTGTTAGTTATGAGCCAATCTGCCCTGGGTTCGGTTAGAGCAGGGTTCAGCGAACTTCAAAGAAGTTCAGATTCCAAACCCAAGTAGAATCTGTCATAAAAATATAAATTTTAATGGGCTAATAAGCAAGGGGGCACGAAAAGTAGCATAAGGAGGTGGGCACTGACCTGGAGAACATGAACCATTTTTGTAATCCATTCAGCCAGGAGCAGGGATTTTTTTAAATGCTTGTAGTGATTTTTTTGTTGTTTTAGTTTAGTTTAGGAACTGGGATAGGAGAAGGGAATAGTAGGATACTCCCAATAAACTATTCACAGTTGAGGTCAGCTTTCTTAGTGGAACGGTACAGCAGACTGCACAGGATTGAAGAAAGTTCCTTGCATAAGAGAAGGAATTGAGTGGACCCGGGCTCTTCAGGATACCAGCCGGTGTCCCCTTTAACTTATACCTAGCAGCTGACATCTAGTACCCAGAGGGTGATTCAGCAATACAATTCCCTAGGTTCCCTTAAGGCGGTCTGTACTCACAAGGCCCTGAACGCAGGTGACCTTGCTCTGTGATACCAGACAGGATCCATGGACATCCTTCCTCAGTCAACTCTCAGGGGAACCCTGGGTTTCAGTGTTCAGGATCTTAGGTTGCTCACCTGAGGCTGCATGGCAGCTTGTGCTGGGGAGAGGGGACGGGTCTCAAGAACAGACCAGGAGCTCAGGTGCTCCCTGAAAATAAATGCAGGAACCAAGCATGTCTAGGGGCACCTCCCCTTCTAATTGGCTGGGGCTGCATCTATATTCATGCTGCTCAACTGAATAGTTTCCACCTACAATCCAGAACTTTCCTAAGCTGCTTGGATACAGGGAAGCTCCAAACCACCATGAGCAGAACCAGAGAATCCTGAGCAGGCAGAACTAAATGATTAAGGCTTCTGTTAAGCAGACAGCCCAACAAAAATGTACCTAGCTAGATAAATCAGAGGAGCCAATAACTATTCTTACTACTCTAGCACCTACCTAGGAGGGTGTTATAGGTACATCCCTATTTTTTTTTACTTTTAGTTAGGCTTACAAAAACAAACAAATATAGGGTTGGGGTTTTGGAGGTGGGGTTTAGTGCGTTAGGTTTTATTTTTTTGGTGGGTATGTTTTATTTCAGTATAATTTTGTTACTTTTTTATTATTGTTTTGCAGTCAGCAGTCTGAACTTGTTCCAAACACAAGCAAAGCTGCCCTTTATTTGCAGCACATCCCAGCATGCAAATTCAGTACAATTAAATGCACCAAATCACCACATTGTTAAGTTCATCAAGCACCACATGCTTAATTCTTCTGTAGCCATAGCCAGCAAATTAAGTTACAAAATCCCCTGTACTCACGGAGAGAGGAAGACATTCTTCACTCTCAGGGTGCAAGCAGATGGTGCATCTGTTGGACAAAGCAGTGGACAGAGATAGTGAGAGGCAAGACATCTCTGCATTTTTTGGAGGAGGTGGTTGTGGAGTTGCTAACCAAGCTCTTCTCATCCTCCTCCCAGGCACAGAGCAGAGCATTTTTTCATCAGCTGCAAATTTGCCCTCTTTTTTCTCATACTCTACAGCTAATTTTGCCATTGCCACACAAACTTGCCTATAGGAGTCAGCTGAGTTATTTCAGCGTAGCATCTGTAACTTGATGGAGGAGGATGCACATGAATTCATAGTATTACATGTTGAGAAATAGAATGCCAGAAGCCTAGAAGGAGGAGACAACAGGTAAAAGCAGCTCATTGTCAAGTGGGGTTGAGTGATGAGGAAGATGGATGATGATAGTGGTAGACCATACCTGGGTGCCAGAGACTGTAGAGAAGGAAAGAGAGGGAGAGGCACAGCAGAATTCTGGGATGATTTCATCCACGGACCGGAGGTGGAGCAGCTTGCAGAGAAGTGGAGCTGTCCTATTCCACTAGATGGCATCGATCAAAGGGTGCAAGCCACTGCTTTTACCAGGGCTGCTCCACATGGCTCAGCAGTCTGGTCCTTTTAGTGGTTTGCAGCCTCTGCTTGCAGTGTATCAAGTGTGGTATATCTCCCAGTCATTTGGATTGCATGTATGAGGAGACACATAATTCTTCACCACAAGCTTGGTGGAAGCAGCACATCAATAATGCTGTCAGCAAAAGGCCTGTATTCCTCCTCCATCTATCTGGTGGAGGGCCATCCTGCTTTTCACTAGTAGAGCTTCTGTCGGACATGCATGCTGAAACTAAAAAAAAGAAAGAAATCCAGCAGCTGATTGACTCCTGATCAGCGCTCTCAGCCAATGGCAGAGATCGCTGATTGGTGTGTTCTGGCGGGGGGGCTGTCCCCCCGTCAGAACACAATAGATCAGCAGGGGAGATAGCTGAACTAAGATTGCATGGTTAGTACAGCGGCTCCGAACATTGTGCAATGTTAGTGTGTACCAGGCTTTAGAGAGACATTCTTCGCTTACAGCTAGTGTGGTACAAGCAGATTGTGCATCTGTTGGACAAAGCATTGTTCAGAGATGATGAGAGTCAGGATGTATCTTCCTTTTTTTTTGAGGTGATTGTGGAGTGGCTAACCAAGCTCTTCTCATCCTCCTTCCAGGTACAGAGCAGAGCATTTTTAAAGTAGCTGCAAATTTGTCTTTTTCTTCTTCATCCTCTACAGCTAATTCTGCCATTGCCCCACAATCGGCATAGAGGAGTTAGCTGAGTTTTTTCAGCATCTAGGCACTAGATGGCAGTGATCAATGGGTGCAAGCCACTAATGTTACCAGGGCTGCTACACATGGCTCAGCAGTCTGGTCCTTTTAGTGGTTTGCAGCCTCTGCTTGCAGTGTATAAAGTGTGGTATATCTCCGAATCATTTGTGTAATACATGTAAGAGAAGTGTGACATTATGTGACATTATGCGAAACACAACAATGGACGGGCGATACTTGTCACCTCGCATGCGATCATTTTGAGGTGACTAGCGGGACTCCGACTCGGGTTTTGCTGGCCACCGTGGCAGAGCTGGTTCCAGCCACTCAAATCCCTCTCCACCTGAATTTAATGACCAGGAATAGAACAGAGGAGAGCTTGATCCTGGATCTCAGGGGAAGAAAGCTGAGAGAGCTCTGTGTGCTAATTTGGACTCTAAGAACAAGGTTTGCAATGTGCTAATGTTTTGTGGGTGTCGGGGATAGCCCCACACTATATAGAGAGGAATATGTTTCTTTAGTTTAGCGCCAGACAGTGAGGTTTTGTTTTCTGCTTTTGTTTGTGTTTTGAAGTTGCAAACCTGAAATAATAAACCTGGCAGGCAGCCAGATTTTAAGAAACTGACATCCATGCTGAATATTTTCCCCAGAAAAGTGATCCCCACAAGCTAATCTTCCACAGGAGAAACATGATTCTTCAGCACAAGCTTGCTGGAAGCAGCACATCAATAATGCTGTCAGCAACAGGCCTGGATTCCTCCTCCATCTTATCTGGTGGAGGGCCATCCCTGTTCTTCACTAGTATGTGGAAAATGTTGTCTTGGTATCACTGGAGCACAGTCAGAGCACCATTGGCAGGATCCACTTGATCACAGGCATGTGGTCCAGCAAGCATGGATAGAGATATTACATCACCTTTTTGGCTCGATATGTAAATTTGCTGGAGTCTGAGAAGGATGCAAGAAGTATGATTAGGAGGGTTAGGATACCAGCAATGAGGATGAGGAGGAAATGATGCAGGCATGCAGGGGGGTGTTTGAGTCCTCCTGACTCTGGGTTCTTTGCTGTAGGCAGTTTGTGGCAAACGAGCTGGCAAAGCTTTGACATCACTTCAGGTCTACTGATAGATTAGTGAAACCAGGGGGAACGCACACCGGTTTTTGACAGCTTACTGGAGCGGCTGTATTCTCTGTATATGACTGAGCTTTTTACTTGTGCCAATACTTGAGAAACACCATCAAATGTGAGTGCATTTGTTTTATAATATGGAATATTATAGGCCTGGGGGAGAGGAAGATTACCCCCTGAGATATACTTTAGCCTGTCTGACCTTTGTATTGCTATAAGACCCCTTTCACACTGAGGTAGTTTTCAGGTGTTTTAGTGCTAAAAATAGCGCCTGTAAAGCACCTGAAAACTGTCTCCCATGCCACCCCAGTGTGAAAGCCAGAGTGCTTTTTCACACTGGGGCGGTGTGCTTGTGGTACGGGAAAAAAGTCCTGCAAGCAGCATCTTTGGAGCGGTTTGGGAATGCTGTATACAGCACTCCTAAACCGCCCCTGTCCTTTGGAATGAATGGACAGCGCTTCCGAAGCACCTGAAAGCGTCTCGGAAGCGCCGCAAAACGGCGCTTTTAACCCCTTCTTGGGCATTAAAAGTGCCCCGCTAATGACCAAAAAGCGCTGTGCCCGTGCCCCAGTGTGGAAGTACCCTAAAGGTCCAACATTTCTGGTGAGTGTATGCCGTCTAAAGGGTGTGCACAGAAAATTGGCATTATCACTACAGATGGAGCACTATTGAAATTACCATTGCAGGTGGAACACTTATTATTTGGAGTTGGTTTTCTTCACAATTTGGAACTGTATAATTTACATTTTTTTAATTTATTTTTTAATATTTCTTTATTGCGTTATACAAAAAGGGATACAGAGAAATGAACATAAAGAAAATATACCTCTGAATGCGTGGACTGGTTGCTATCACAGTAAAGTTAGTGGTAGTTAAGCGAAGTACTAGTATCAACAGTAGTAACTTAATAACAATTGAACTAGAAGAGGGTAAGAGAGACGGGGTCGACATCGACGGGCCGGTCTGCCCTTTAGGCACCCCTGTGGGGATCTCGCTGTGCCCTGGAAGGAGAGGGCCGGTGTTGCCCTAACAAGAGTGGGAGTGGTCCAGGAAGGAGGGGAACCACGTTGTTCTAGTTGTGGTGGTAGCACGAGTTAGGCAATAGTTACTTAATGCTTATGAAGGATCAGAGGACAAAAAAGAGAAAAAAGAAAAAAGAGGGGGGGGAATAAATAGAAAGAGGGATGAAGGGGAGGCGGTGGGAGTCTGTGGGGGTAATCTGGATGATCGCTCCTGTTATCAGCTTAAAGTGAAATGTACTTCTCACCATGGTAATAGGACTTCTTGTTGGAAGGTGTGACGGAGAAATTTGTCAATCCAGGGTTTCCATACTTGTTCGAATTTGGAGATATGGTTTTTATCTACAGCGTCCAACTTTGCATGGACCATGTAAGATGTTACTCTGTGTTTTGTCTCCGCAATCGCCAAGGAGGGAGATTTCCTTGCCTTAGCTATAGTTTGCTTAGCTGCAGTGAAGAGGGGTATTAGGCGATTGAATTGTTTGCATGATAATGTGTCGGGTTTGATGAGCAGGAGGGCCATAGTGGGTTCTGGATTTAGTGGGGTGTCAATCAGTTGTGACGCTATATTGAAAACCGATTTCCAAAAAGTATGTGCCAGAGGGCAGGTCTATCAAGTGTGGATTCCCAACTCGGGGCAGCCTCGGAAACAATGCGGGGCGTACGATGGAACATATTTCGCTATTTTTGAGGGCACTAAATACCACCTGGTTAGGACTTTATAGTTGGTTTCCATTACTTGTGTGCTGGGTGAGGAAGATTTAATTGCAGCCCACGCTGCGGCCCATTGGGCGCGATCTAGGGTGATTCCCAGGTCATCTTCCCATTTCCGAACATAGGGAGGGAGAGTTGGGCTCGTGGTAGAAAGGAGTTGGGAATATAGTATGGAAATAGTTCCCCTTGCATGCGGGTCTTGCTTGCATAAATTTTCGAAGTGAGAGAAAGTATTAAAAGGGGCTTTGTTCAGAATTATAGGCACGTAAAAGTTCTTTATTTGGAGATATCGAAATATCTCCGAATGGGGGATTTTATGCTGTTCCTTCAATGCCTGAAAGGTTAAGAACGAAGATGCGGATACTAAGTTGTGTAGCCTTATCAGCCCTAGGTCCATCCAAGCTTGGAAGGCTCTAGGTGACTCCCAGGCAGGGGGGAAGGCCGGATTTTGGTAAAACGAAAGGAGAGGGATATGGGGGGATTGTAAGTTGTGTTTTATTTTTAACCTATCCCACAGTGACATGTAATGTTTGGTGATAGGGTTATTGATTGTGGGGCGATCCTTTTGGTTGAGCCAAAGTAAGTTGGAGAGTGACAAGGGATCGCAGTCTACTGACTCAACTGCTACCCATAGGGGTATTTCCCGTGTGGTGTGATATTTAGATAGGCTTGCCAGGTGGGCTGCCTTGTAATATAATGAAAAGTTGGGCATTCCAAGGCCTCCGCTTAGCTTAGGAAGAAAGAGGGTAAGATTGGAGACCCTCGGTTTAACAGAGCCCCAGATAAAATTGGTCGCTCTTGACTGGAGAATGCGTAAGTAGTACGCCGGGATGGAGGCAGGTAAAACTCTGAAAATATATAATAGTTTAGGTATGATACACATTTTGACTACTGCGATCCTCCCAAGCCAGGATAGGGGCAGGGGGGCCCATTGGTTCATGAGATTTGTTACTATTTTTAACATGCCCGGGTAGTTTAATGAGAAAAGGTGGGACAGGTCAGCTGGGAGTTGGACTCCTAGGTAAGGGATCGATTTTAATGCCCAAGGGAACGGGAGAGCTTCTCGTACTGATTCAAGCTCGGATGGGGAGAGGGAGATGTTTAACGCCCTAGACTTATGCATGTTAATCACTAGGCCTGATATTTTTGCGAAATCGTTGAGGATGCTTATAAGGTTGGGGCCGGAAATCATAGGGGAGGACAGGAACAGTAAATATCGTCAACAGACACATTTTGTGATGAAGTCCGCCGAGTTCGATGCCTTTGATGGATTGATTTGACCAAATCAGTTGCGCTAAGGGTTCGATAGCCAATGTAAAGAGAAGCGGTGAAAGCGGGCATCCCTGTCTTGTTCCTCTCGCAATGTTAAACTTTTGTGATTTGTAGCCCACATAGCGGACATATGCCTTTGGATTGCTATATAATGCTTTGATCCAGCACAGGAAATGTGGTCCAAATCCCCATCTCCATAGAGAATGGAGGAGGTAGGGCCAAGACAGGGTGTCAAAGGCTTTGGTAATATCTAGCGATAAGAAGCAAGCTGGAATGCGTCTCTTTCTGGCTATATGAGCAATGAGTGCTGCTCGGCGGATATTATCACTGGTCTGGCGGAGAGGTATGAAGCCTGTCTGGTCTCTGTGGATCAGTCTACCAATGAAGGTGTTCAAATGCGTGGCTAGTATTTTAGTTAGTAGTTTTATGTCCAAGTTTAGGAGCGATATCGGGCGAAAATTGGAGGGGAGTGAGTCATCGGAGTTTGGTTTTGAGATCATGCTTATAATGGCGGTTAAAGATTCCTCCCTAAAGTTGTGTTGATCCAGGATCGCATTGAATGCTTTAGCTAGGACTGGGGCTAGGAGTTCCGAATAGGCTCGATAATAGGCTGCCGTGAAGCCATCGGGACCTGGGGATTTATTTGGTTTCAAGTTTTTGATGGCCAACGCGATTTCTTCTGACGTAATGGGGTCATCGAGTAGGTCTCACTCATTTTGGGTTGCCTGTGGCAGATTTAGCTGGGCAAAAAAGGTTTCGGTCGCTACTGGATCAAATGGAGTCGCTTGTGTATATAGAGTATTGAGGTGGTTCTGGAATTTATTAACTATTCTAAGCGGGTTACTGGTATAAGCATATTTGCCTAATTTTAGCCTGACTGGCTTGAAGGGGTCATTTAGCCATTTCAGAATGCGGGCCAGGGGTGCGTCCAGTTTGTTAGCTTTCATTAAATGGGTATGCTTTGCTTTCTGGTGTGCGTTATTGGTGTCGTCTGTTAACAAAAGGTCTAATTGTAATTTTGCAATGTCTAATTTGGACTTGGTGTCAGGGTTAGGATTTGCAGAGAACCTAGAGAAGGCAGAAATATATTCCTGCTCAAGTTTTTCTGCTAATTCTCTGCGTTCCTTCTTGATAAGGAAGGAGTGCTTTTGGATAGTATTGCGAATAGATGGTTTATGGGCCTCCCATAGGGTGATTGGAGAGATGTCTGGAGTGGAATTAAGGGTTAGATATTCCCGAAGCGCCTGCTCAATATGAAATTTGTGTGAGGGATGTTTCAACAGATCCTTAGGTAGAGACCAGGAAGTATCATGAGATTTGGGTATTAAGGAAGATAGAGATGTGTAGACAGCACAATGATCAGACCAAGGTACTGGTAGGATGTTGGATGAAAGAATCTCCAGGGCCAATCTTGTGGACGTCAGGATGTGATCGATTTGTGAAAAGGTCTTATGAGGATGGGAGTAATGGGTATATTTCCTTTTACCCGGGTTGGATTCGCGCCAGGTGTCGATTAGATTGAATCGGTTTAAAAGGAGTTGGAAGGCTTGTCTATGTTGGGTAGTGATGGGGGAATAAGGTGATTTGTCTAGAAATAATAATAATTTGAGTCCCCCGCAGATAATGACTGTACCAAATTTATGGCTATCTACAACTTGCATGAGGTGAGAGAGAAAGGAGTGGGGGTGTTTATTCGGGGCAAAATAGGAGACGATAGTTACCTCCATGTTGGCTAGGAGGCCTGTCAGAATGATATACCTCCCTTCTGGGTCCTTAAGTTCTCATCTGAGGGAGAACGGAGTGGATTTGTGTATTGTTATTAGCGTGCCTCGTTTTTTGGTAGAGGCTGAGGCTGAAAACACTTGGGGGTAGAAACTACAGAAGAGTTTAGGGGTGTTACGTGTTGTGAAATGTGTCTCCTGTAGGCAAATCAGGTGTGCTTTCTGTGTTTTTAAGTAGTTGAACGCCTTAGTGCGTTTTTGTGGGACATTGAAACCCTGGATGTTTAGAGTGATAATGTTTAAGGGTGCCATGGTGGAGGTAATGTAAGGGGTAGCTTACCTTTAGGAGCTGGGATCAGGCCATCCACATACTTCCGTGCGGACTCATAAGAGGAGGAAAAGAGGTGCAGAAAAGCTGATGGAGGGGAAAAGGGGTAAAGAGGAACACGTTAGTGTAAGGCATAATACAACATAAAACAAAAGGTACAAATAAGACCTGTGAAGGGGAAAAAAACTCCCGTTCAGGGGAAAAAGTTCCCTTGTCAGGGGTCCACATATTAAGTGTGGGCCCGCGAGGAGGGGTGGGTGGAGCGCACGGGTCCTCCTGCCGGGGACATCAGCCATTCAAAGGGTTAATAGGTGATAAGGCTTGGCTGCACTATAATACAGTGCCTTGCGAAAGTATTCGGCCCCCTTTGAACTTTGCGACCTTTTGCCACATTTCAGGCTTCAAACATAAAGATATAAAACTGTAATTTTTGTGAAGAATCAACAACAAGTGGGACACAATCATGAAGTGGAACGAAATTTATTGGATATTTCAAACTTTTTAAACAAATAAATAACTGAAAAATTGGCCGTGCAAAATTATTCAGCCCCCTTAAGTTAATACTTTGTAGCGCCACCTTTTGCTGCGATTACAGCTGTAAGTCGCTTGGGGTATGTCTCTATCAGTTTTGCACATCGAGAGACTGAAATTTTTGCCCATTCCTCCTTGCAAAACAGCTTGAGCTCAGTGAGGTTGGATGGAGAGCGTTTGTGAACAGCAGTTTTCAGTTCTTTCCACAGATTCTCGATTGGATTCAGGTCTGGACTTTGACTTGGCCATTCTAACACCTGGATATGTTTATTTGTCAACCATTCCATTGTAGATTTTGCTTTGTTTTGGATCATTGTCTTGTTGGAAGACAAATCTCCGTCCCAGTCTCAGGTCTTTTGCAGACTCCATCAGGTTTCCTTCCAGAATGGTCCTGTATTTGGCTCCAGCCATCTTCCCATCAATTTTAACCTTCTTCCCGGTCCTTGCTGAAGAAAAGCAGGCCCAAACCATAATGCTGCCACCATGTTTGACAGTGGGGATGGTGTGTTCAGGGTGATGAGCTGTGTTGCTTTTACGCCAAACATAACGTTTTGCATTGTTGCCAAAAAGTTTGATTTTGGTTTCATCTGACCAGAGCACCTTCTTCCACATGTTTGGTGTGTCTCCCAGGTGGCTTGTGGCAAACTTTAAACAACACTTTTTATGGATATCTTTAAGAAATGGCTTTCTTCTTGCCACTCTTCCATAAAGGCCAGATTTGTGCAGTATACGACTGATTGTTGTCCTATGGACAGAGTCTCCCACCGCTGTAGATCTCTGCAGTTCATCCAGAGTGATCATGGGCCTCTTGGCTGCATCTCTGATCAGTCTTCTCCTTGTATGAGCTGAAAGTTTAAAGGGACGGCCAGGTCTTGGTAGATTTGCAGTGGTCTGATACTCCTTCCATTTCAATATTATCACTTGCACAGTGCTCCTTGGGATGTTTAAAGCTTGGGAAATCTTTTTGTATCCAAATCCGGCTTTAAACTTCTCCACAACAGTATCTCGGACCTGCCTGGTGTGTTCCTTGTTCTTCATGATGCTCTCTGCACTTTAAACTGACCTCTGAGACTATGACAGTGCAGGTGCATTTATACGGAGACTTGATTACACACAGGTGGATTCTATTTATCATCATTAGTCATTGAGGTCAACATTGGATCATTCAGAGATCCTCACTGAACTTCTGGAGAGAGTTTGCTGAACTGAAAGTAAAGGGGCCGAATAATTTTGCACGCCCAATTTTTCAGTTTTTTATTTGTTAAAAAAGTTTGAAATATCCAATAAATTTCGTTCCACTTCATGATTGTGTCCCACTTGTTGTTGATTCTTCACAACAAATTACAGTTTTATATCTTTATGTTTGAAGCCTGAAATGTGGCAAAAGGTCGCAAAGTTCAAAGGGGGCCGAATACTTTCGCAAGGCACTGTAAGTAATTAAGTAGTTAGTGGACCAGCAATGGTGAGCGGACAGGGTATATAAAAATGTTTGATAAGGGAGTGTGG
>BLSH010434287.1:53993-91529 GCA_018402905.1 Glandirana rugosa
AAGAAAATGAAAGTGAAAGCTACTATTGCTATTTGTACTGTTTATCTTTCTCACTTAGATGGTTTAACTCCGGGTCTCTCGTTATTTTTAGGTCCTTTACAAGATTAGAGAGAGATGAGATAAGTTTAGTTTTTTCAAAACGAAAATCAATATGATTTGTTCCAAAAAAAAAACAGAACGTTTTATTATAAAATAAAAGGTGAGTTAGATACCTGTTTTGATATTTTCTATGATTTTATGTATGAAATTGGTGAAGGAATGACCCGTGAATTTGGGGGGAGGACGGGCCTGGTTAAAAGTCAAAAGTCGCGACAGCGAGAAACTTACTGTTAACGCGCCAGCACGCTGCAACATGGGTTTGTTTTAACCGCAGGAAAAAAAGGGTGTTTATCTCGAAAGAAAACCACCATAAACTAGCGGAGACGCAGTAAACGTCGCACGACCGCGCAATTGTCATTCAAAGAGCGACAGCGCTGAAAACTGAAAATTGGTCCGGGCAGGAGGGGGGTTTAAGTGCCCAGTAAGGAAGTGGTTAAAGTATGTATTTTAGTATCTTTTATAGTTTTGTCCATAGATTGAGTGGAAAATAAAATATTATTTTGCAAGACAAAAAAAAAACCTTGTTTAGTATAACTAAAAGCAAAACTTTTTTGATTTGAATAGAGTAGAGAGAGATTAGAACATTTCCTGGATTTTTATTGCTCTCTGGGCCTCAATTTGGTAGATTCACTCTTTCTATTTGTCATGTTTATCGTTATCATCGAAAGTGAAAGTAAAAGAAAATCCCACAATTTGGATTGTCCACAGAACAGTAATATAAGGGACATCTTCCAATGGAGACACTGGTGACAACTTAGGATTCCCTCACTTTGGAGGAATTCACTATTTTTTCAACTTTGGCTTTAGGACAGGAAGTGAAGAGGAATCCCCACAATGGGACAATGGAGATGGTGTTCTGCTCCCCCTATTTAAGCATTGCAAGTAATCTCTATAACTGATTTACTTATGGTTACATTACATACCCACAACATACAACCGCAGTAGCTTTGGCAGACAGTGACTCCATCCAAATGACATCTTGCAGATCACAGAAAATTTCAATCAAAAACTTGTGCACATCTTCACAGATGAATATCAGCTCACATGTGCTCAGAAAGCTAAAAACACACTAAAAGGAGGGTGGGGCTAGCTATACAGAGCATCTCCTAGCTAAAGAGTAGGGTAGGGACAACATTATTTAAAGGCAAACAGACAGCAATGCATGTGTAACATGATAGATGGCAAGAAAACCTAACAGAGGTTATAACCCTCCTTACTCTATCCAAAATGAAAAAAAAAAAGTTTTTCGTTTAGTTTGTTAAAGTAGAAGTGAACTTCCATGGTTGATATTTACCTACAGGTAAGCCTATAATAATACTTACCTATAGATACAGTAAATATTTTCTAAACGTGCACCGTTTAGGAGATATTTTACTTGTGAATGGGCCAGTGACGTCACAGCTGCATGCACTCTGAAGGAATGACATGCCCATGCTGTTCCTTCAGAGTCCTATGCCATGCATAGTGGCTCCCGCGTGGGAGTGATGTCATCGCGGTGCAGCCAGTCAGACGGCTGGAGGACGCGAACCTGGAAGGAAAACCGGGTGAAGGTGGAAGCCTTGTCAGAGCGTTGCTGGAGGGGTTCATTTTAAGGTAAGTTTCAGATAATGTGCTAGTATGTGATGCATACTAGCACATTATAACCTTACCTTGCAGGTTTAGAAAACAAAACAAAAAAAAGTGTGGCAGTTTACTACCACTTTAAGTAATGACAAAGTTATCACTGAATAAATAGGCCCTTATCAGAAATGTAAATATTGCTCAGGTCCATAAGAGGGAAGGGATAGAACCTTTGTCAGGTCTGTATTTGTGGCTTGGGTTCTCATTTGGGGGATACTTAGGGTCCAGGAAGCAGAAAAAATGGCAGAACAGCTGGCAGAAAAAAGCAGCGTAAAAAACGTTCCTATGAAGCATGTTGTACATACATTAAGGCATATTTATGCGCATTTGCATTAATAAGCATGTTTTTTTCCCAAAACACTAGAAAAATGTACACTTGAAAATGCTTGAAGCACCTAAAGGCCAGGTTTATGCATGTTTATGTGTGTCAGGTGTTTTTTTCTGCTCGAAAATTGAAAATTGTATCAAATACTTACCATAATTTTCCTTTCTTGACCCCAATACATGGCAGCATACATATGATATAGCTCTGCCCCTATATCCACCCACAGGACCTGTTTAGCTCTATAAAATTCTGACTGAGAGCTAACTTCCCCATTCTCCGTATAAAGCACAAAGATCAGAGGGAGGGTTCGTATGCTGCCATGTATTGGCACCAGGAAAGGAAAATTACGGTAAGTATTTGATACAATTTTCCATTTTCCTGAAGCCAACATGGCAGCATACATATGATAAATAATGGGCTTTTGAGAGGGAGGGTTTAATGTTGCAAACTTAGTCTTAATTTGACAATAAACATAGAAGCTTGGATAGTTTTCCCCCCAAACTCTACAGTACTAAGAGCTGCTGGATCCACCCTGTAGTGTTTTAAGAACGTATGATGTGATAAGTAGCTAGCTGCTTTGCAGACTGTCTCCAGAGACACTCCTGCCCATGCCACCCAAGGAGAAGACACCGCCCTGGTTGAATGAGCTCTAACCACCTCCAGGGGATTCTTCCCAGCCGCTCTATATGTCTGGTGAATAGTTTTTACTATCCAGGCTGAGATGGTTCTGGCTGGGGCCTCTTTCCCCTTAAATTTTCCAGTAGGTATGATGAAATGTCTGTCAGAACGTCTGAATGCTGAAGTAGCCTGGAGATAGGCTTTGATGGCTTTTTGAATGTCCAACTCATGCAAATCAGCATCTGATTCTGCTGGGAAGGCTGGAAGCACCCATTCACAGGGGAGGGATGAAATATTGATGCCACTTTTGGGGCAAAGTGATCCAATGGTCTCAGCAGAACACTGTCTAGGAAGAACATGGTATAAGGTTTCGGCAACCCCCAATGCTTGGATGCAGGATTAGGTGACTCTGTATGTGAGGCAACAAGGTGGCTAACACCATGAATGCTGCTCGAAGTTCCAGAATATTGAAAACTAGGCCCTGAGTGGTAAATTCCCATCTGCCCTGGATCTTGAGTTGTTCGCAGGTGGCGCCCCACCATGCTGCACTAGTGTCTGTTGTAACAATGATCCATGGCTGCGGCCCTAAGGGATGATGCTGTACTAGCGTCTCTTGTCTTGTCCACCACCAGAGACTCTAGTGCATATGGCTGGTGATCCTGATTGGCTGGGCTTGACAAACCTTTTTCCACTGCATCAGGAAGCCCTGTTGGAAAACTGAGTTTCCAGTGAGCACAGGGGATCGTCGGGATACATGAAGCCATCATTAAGAGAATACTCATGCACTGGGATGCTGACATCACTGGTGCAGCCAATGCCTGTTGGAACTTCTCCCTGATTTGGGGAGTTTCTGAAGAGGTAAGGAAACTGTGGACGCCTGAGTATTGAATTGGGCCCTAAGTAGACCATATTCTGTGTAGGCTCCAGCTGGCTCTTTTGAAAGTTGACTATCCAGCCAAATGTCCATAACGTAGACAACAGGAGCTCCCTCTGTCTCTGCAAAAGCTCTTGGTCCTGGGCTAGGAGGATGATATCATCCAAGAAATGATGGACTCTGAGCCCTTTCTCCCTCAGTGGGGCCAAGACTGCGATCAGAACCTTGGTTAAGGTTCAAGGAGAAGAGGATAGGCTGAAGGAAAGGCAGAAAAATTAGTAATGACTGTCCCCCGATGCAAATCTGAGGAGCTGCTGGAATGACTGATGGATCGGGAAATGCAGGTAGGCATCCTGTAAGTTCACCAAAATCATCCAGTCCCCTGGTTGAATTATCTGGATTATGGTATGGAGAGACTTAATTTTGAATCTCTATCTGCATAAATTGGTTCAACTCCTTGAGGTCGATCACTGGTCTGAAGCCCCCTGTCTTTTTCTGCTCTGCGATTAAAAACCTGTAAACCTTTGACAGGCCAGAACAGCTATGATCGCCCCTTGAACCAACAAGATGTCAATGTACTCCTGAAGAGCAGCTAACTTCAGGGCCTACTAGGTTGTCTTGGTAGGGGTGAAGGAGAATTCTGGAGGCTGCTACTTAAATAGCCAATAATGGCCTTTAACCACTGTGGACCAAACCCACCGATCTTGGCAACAGTCTTGCCAGACCTGGGCAAATTTGAGCGGCTTGGGAGGCCTTAGCTCTCTTCAATCTTAAGAAGGTTGATTGCATACCCCTCCAACCCCTTCTTGAGTCCTTGGACAGGCAAAACCCAGCGAAATCCCGGTACCTGTTTAGCGCCCCTGCTATCTGTCTCCTGTGTCCTCTCCCCCCTCCCCTCATGAGCAGACAGTCAGAGAGGGGAGGGGGGAGAGGACACAGGAGACAGATAGCAGGCTGGGGATGACAGAGCCACATACTGACTCCAGTGTCAGAGCTCAGCAGCCCTGATAAATTAATGTCAGCGAACAGGGGGAAGGTAGAAACTGGCAGGATCAGATAGGTATTACAGGTGATGCAGGGGGCCAAATGATACAACACAATCACTGTGCTGTATAACATGCTTTAAGGGAACAGTATCTGCTTTTTATTTTTTTGGGTTAACAAACGCTTTAAGGCCTGAAAGAGTCGCTCTTTTTAGTTGTATTGTATATTGTAAGCTCTCACACGCAGTGCCCCTAACCCCTGTGTCTTGTCTTGTATTGTGTTGTATTGTATTGTATTATATTATAAGTTTGCTGTCTCCCTTTATTTTGTAAAGTGCTGCACAAACTGTTGGCACCACATAAATCCTGTAAAATAATATTGTAGTTGCCTTTGATTCATTTGGTGTGCTGATGAGGCTTGGATATTTTTCAAGTGTGCTGATGATAGCACCACACATCTATTCACTACTTGAGCACTTGCCACATTTTTTGCTCTCTGTTTGCCTGGATGAATGAGCACATTGAGCACAGCAGACAGCAACATTTTCAGTCTGGGGAAGGGGGGGGTAGTTTTACTGTCAGATAAACTAGCAGTTTTAAATATACTAACAAATTGAAGCCAAGCTCCAGGTGACACTTTATAAGCAGCTATAGCAAACCATTTTTTTTTCCTTTTAAGATAAAGGTTTTACATAAACTAATAAAAGACGATCTTTATAAGCACCCTTGCCCGTGTTAAATGATTTGACTCATCAATGTAAAATGATTCTGGAGGAAAGCTTGTTCTTTTGAAAAACAACAGGCTTACTGGCCAGATCACCATATGAAAATAGAAGATAGAAGGGTGGTTTTCTTTTCCAGTTCTCGTAACTATATTTCCAGAATTTGCTGGATGTATATAATAATATTACAGTTGGTTTCCTATTTTGTAACGCTTTATGATATTTTCCTGTTAAAAAACCAATACACACGATTGAAACAGAAATAGAAGAAAGAAAACATAGAAAGGAAAACAAATGCAGCCATCATATCTAAGAATTGGTAAGCTGCAATAAAATAAATGTATGCTTTGGGGTTTAATACTGCTTTAACCACTTGCCAAACGGGCCATAGCCGAATGGCGGCTACAGAGCGGTCGGCTAGTTCTGGGAGGGTATCCAGGGACGTCCTCCCAGACTCACGCTTCCGGACCCGGCGCATCATGGATCAGGGTAACATGCGATTGACAATGGCCCTTTATCACGTGATCGCTCCGTCCAATGACAGAGTGATCACTTGTCAACAAACCGGCGCATGTTCGGTTTAGCTCTCTCCTCTCCTCGCACTGATTGGTACAGTGTTACCAGTCTCAAACGTGAATGAATGAGAAACAATATCTGTAGAATGATGAGAAAATGAGAGCAGTTTAAAGCCTCGTACATACGCATCAATTATCGTACAACCGCACGCCCACTTTTGTCCAAATTGGCTGTCCGTGGTTGTGTCTAGCGTACTGACGGTAGTCAAGTAATCATCCAACAAAGCAGAACGTAGTGACGTATAAAGAGGAAGTTCAGGTGAATGTGATTTGTGAATTAGAAAAGCAGGTTTACACTTCCTGGATTCCAAGCATGCATGTTTGTACTTTCAACTTTTGTTGGTCCAACTTCTGTACACGCGAGCCGAAAATTGCCAACGCCTTGTTGGCCAACAAAAGTTTTCTAGGCTTCTCAGACAACTTCTGTTGGACAATAATTGGAAATTGGCTGTTGAATTGTGCATACTAACGGTCGGATTATCGGACAACAGGCTGCTGTACAACCGTTGTTGGCAGATAATTGTACCATGTTTGTGGTCAGATTCTTCCCTGACTGGACACAATACCGTATTTTGCCACACCTGAAATGTGCCTTGATCTGGCCGGTCAGTATACCTGAAAGAGGGCATACCCTGAATGATTGTCATGACAAAGGAGCTGTGCATGCTAATTGCTCTGACCTGGGGACCCGGGTGGGGACCAAGAAGCCAAAGCCGACACTGAGAGGGAGGAGGATGGAGCGTTATATGCTCCAGACTCCTCCCACAAATCCAGGCTGGCCTCCGGCCAGCCTTCAGACTTGTGGTCAGATTCTTCCCTGACTGGACAAGATACCGTATTTTGCCAGACCTGAAATGTGTCTTGATCTGGCTGGTCAGTATACCTGAAAGAGGGCAAAAGACACGAAATAGGTATGAAATAATTTTTATTTATTTTTTTAGAATAGTTATATACTGCGCATCCTAAACCATATATTGCAGCAAACACCACAATCTCAAATAAAATTGTGAATAATAACAAAAACAGTATAAAGTGTTGCGCTATATCATCTAAATAAAAGTCCACATAGTGACGGTAATTTCAAACCATTAAATTGTTTAAAAGTTCCTTAGCATAAAGTTCATGGAAACATCCAGGTGTTTAGAAGGTGATCAAAAGGAAAGAATTCAGTGCTTAAACCGTCTTCCACCACATTCACTGTGTATCCACCACCAAAGATATTTAGATACCTTACCAGAGGTAAGCTGTATGATTGCATTGAGGTCTGTTTCAGGCATAAATCTCGTAAATTCAAGGAGTAGATACACCCGTTTCACATATGCAGCCACTGGAGCAGTCAGCCAGAGTAGAGGGCTCAATCCATCAAATCACTCCTCAGTGTTCAAGAATCAGCCAGAACATTCAACCTGGAATATAAAAGGATCCGCACATAGTGTAATACCAAACGGTAATAAAATTTATTAAAAAGAAGAGATCCACTCACATGTTCCAAGTAAAAAAAACGCTGTATGGAATTCCAATTGTAAAGTGTGCAATGAGAAGTTGTGGAGCTCACAGTCAGCCGACGCGTTTCGTCTTACAAGTTGAAGTCTTGTAAGATGAAACGCATCGGATGACTGTGAGCCCCATACCGGGTCAATCACTTCCTATTAATTTAACAGAGTATTGAAAGCTTGGATAACTTCTGCATGTGGTTCCGGTATGTAACGACCATAACAAGCAGACCTCCAACGCCCAATGTGCTTAATAATGTAAGCTGGGACCCCTTGCTTAGAAGCCGCGGAAGCTGCCCCAATCCTAAATGAATGACCAGAAAAACATCTAGGATTTAGATGTAAATTTGTCAGCAACATACGCACCATACGCACATGCGTGATAAATTGTTTTGAGGACAAAGGACACACGGGAAAAGGGAGCAAAGGGGAATCCAAAGGTGCTGCTGCAAAGTATTTACAGAGTGTATCCAACACTATCATCGGACACCATGGGCCCCCAGTGCCATAGTATTTAACCACAAACCCAGGTCCTAACTGTCTAGTTTTACTGTTCCTTAACTGCAAGACGTAATGGTCACAATCTTTTGTAAGACTGCCTGTAAGTTAGCCTGTGAAACTTCCCCTGGTCTGAGAAAAACAAAAAAACTCAGATAAATGGCGGCTTTCAACACCAAACTGGGGCCCACCCCAAAAGGGGAAGTAGACAACATGTCTGACATGGCCCGGAAAATTCTTCCCGTAATCGGTAGCCGTGACAATCGTGATTGCTCCTGAGACCTTTGCATCCCACTTTCAGTGGGTGATCTGCAAAAATGGACGGGCTGTCAGGTGACTGTAGTGATCTGAAATGCTGTACCCCTGACAAATATAGCTTAACAGTGCTAGCAGACAATGCCAACTCGCTATGACAATGAGCTGCAAATGCCATGACATAACTAACATCCCCCTGGGCATCACAAGGAATTGATCCATGAACCTACAAAACGCCATCCACCCCGTGGTATAAGCCTTCAAGGTATTCCTGGACAGGGAACCAATGGCAAACACCATGACCTGATCCCGAAACCTGCCTAGTCCATGATCAGCTGGGCGTAAAGCGGAATTGCTCTGTTCTCCAGCTCGGCTCCCAGATGCTGTAAGAAAAATTGCGGCAGGTTAAATTGTGACAGTGTATCGGCAGCACCATTAAACCTACCCCCGATAAATTCAACTTGGAAATTAAATCTGAAGGTGATGCCTAACCATGTCAACCTACGCATGAATGACATGATCAACAGTGACCCTGACCTGCCTTTGTCGATAATGTTGGCTGTAGCCAAATTATCAGTGAAAAAGATTACCGATTTCCCAGTCCACTCTGCTCCCCGCGTGACTGCCGCTGCTATGATTGAATATATTTCAAAGAGCGCTGAGGTCTGAGCAAATTAGGGTAATTGAAACACCTTGGGCGGCCACCGTCCAGCAAACCATTGGTTACCAAATATGGCCAAAAAACCCATGGATCCTGCTGCATCGGAGAACACCCTAGGTGAATCAATGGTAGGCTGTGGAATAAGTAAACAGATACCGTTCCAGTCACGAAGGAACTGATCCCACATAATCAAATCAGCCCTGGAATCTGCCTGCAACCTGATAACTGATTCCGAGTCCTGACATGAGGGTAACAGGGCCAACAACCTGGATACGAATGATCTACCCTGAGGGATAATCCTCATAGCATGATTCAACATGCCCAAGAGAGACTGTAGCTCCCTTTTAGAACACACTGATGACCGCACAAACCCATGAATGGTCTGCCGAATCCTCATCAGTTTCTCTTTGGGCAAACTTGCAACCATGCTACCGGAATCCAAGGTTATACCCAGAAAATTGATAACCCTGGCTGGCCCCTCCACTTTGCGGACTGCTAACGGAACGTTCAATTCCGAGAACAACCCGAAAAGGGAGTCTAGATCCTTAGGAGATTACTCAGGGTCTTCAATCAGTAAAAAATCATCTAAGTAATGCACTACCCGCTCACAACCCTTGCAGTTACCCAAAATCCAATGAAATGTTGGAAACTTGTGGCAAAGTAATAGCACCCCCGCCATTTAAATCCATACCATTGCCACAGGTCGGGCTTGATAGGCAGCAGCTTGAACGCATCTGCCACATCCGCTTTGGACAACCAAGCCCCCTTTCCTAACTGCAAAATGTGTTGTATGGCTGAATCCACTGATGTGTATTTCAATGAAAACTCTTCAGATGGAACGAGTGAATTCAAACTCGGTATGTGGGAAGAATGAGGCGCAGACAGATCATAAATCAAACAAAATTTATTGGAAAATTTACCACAAACCACCCCTATCGGGCTAACTCTCCACATGCCAAAAGGTGGAGATGCGAATGGACCAATCACAAATCCCTTAGAGATTTCTACTTCTAATAGTTCATCCACCACAGCAGCATGTCTATCTGCTGACAGCAGATTCCCAAAACACAAAAGACTGTGTCGGTAGTGTGATGAGCCCTGTATGAAACCCTACTGAAAATCCTTCCATCAAAAATTGCCTTAAACCCGGTAACGGATGATGTTCTAAACAGTCCCCTAATAAAGAGACGTTAATTTGGCTTAGTCATGTACTGGAAGACCTAACCAAACAAGAAGACTTAGGATGTGCCCTGAAGCAATTTGTGCAGACATGTAGGAGCCTACACTGATTGTAATTACAACCTGCTTGGTTGTAATTGTTGCACACCTCCGCCTTACCCAGAGAGTGGATAGGCCTCCCCAATTTGTCCACCTGTCCTGAGGGTCCTGTGGAAGATACCCCACTGCCTTGTTTTACTGTCCCGACGTGAGTATGTGCCTCGATCGTGGGGCACCAGGCTGACGTATGAGCTGTGGACTGACAATTGCCGCATACAGGAGACTTCTGATTGGCAAAATGCCTGCAGAAAAGTTCTGTGTCGATGTTGCTCCAACATGTAACCAACTGGAACTGAGCCCAAGTCGCTGCAACCTTCGCTGAAAATGATCTATGGTAGTCATAGAAACTATACCCGCCATATTTATGCGCAAAATCCACTAGCTTGTGTAGATAAATGTCCAACTCCTCTCTTCTACTGGAACTAACTGAGCATATAATATCCCTGAAAATACCAAAAGCCAGTACAAATTCTGCCACACTAAGCTTGCGGTTAAGCCTGGGGTCCTTTGTTTTAAGTACCACCGAGACTTCCCCGCATGCATAGGACTTGTTCTCTGATACATCCTGCGAAACAATCAGCAATGATGCCAAGTTGACATCCCTCCCTTCCAAGATATCTTTCTTGACATTGGTTGGGATAAAGTGCGCCGGGGATACTGATGGTAACACAGACAATGGCGAAGGGGCTGCCACCGGTAAAAGAATGCCAACATTACCTGCAGGTGCGCTAGGCGGAGCAGGGGCTGCTGGAACTGCCACTGCTTGATCCCTAGCAACACGTGCTTCAATCACTTCCATGGGAGCGCAGGCCGCACCACTCCCCCCGCGCCACGAAAACCCACCATAACAAATAATAACACTGACAACCATATGTGGCTAGATAAATGGCTGCGGCAATTTTATTGGTAAATATAACATTTCTTTCCTTTTATTATATTCAATTCAAACCAAAAATCAATCATATGAATTAACCAAACTATAAAATACTCATGGAAAATCCTGCTCAGTCTTAGGACTCAAGCAGAAAATAAACAAATATCAACAATAGTCCCCCCTTGCTTCAAGGGTGACCCAACACAAAAAGTGCCTGCAACAGGGAGGGAGGGTGGGGGATCTGAGTCCAGTGTCCAGCCAACTGCAAGGAGCCCAGGTGAGCGCAGCCTTTTATAACCCCGCCAGGTGAGTTCTGGAAGCTTCCATGGTCACATGACTTACCTGGCCATTCAGGTGATACCTGAACAGGTACCTCACGTAAGGTTTCTTAAAGAGACAGTACCCAAAATTACACACAAATTAAGCATTCACATTAGCAGTAATAAACAGATAGTGAGGAAAAAGGGGGGGGAAGCGGCCGCTATCCAATGTAGGTGGGCACATAATGCGCCCCTATGTCATGGGAGCGCAGGCCGCACCACTCTCCCCGCCCCCCGAAAACCCGCCATAACAAATAATAACACTGATATGTGGCTAGATAAATGGCCGCGGCACTTTTATTGGTAAATATAACATTTCTTTCTTTTTATTATATTCAATTCAAACCAAAAATCAATCATATAAATTAACCAAACTATAAAATACTCATGGAAAATCCTGCTCAGTCTTAGGACTCAAGCAGAAAATAAACAAACATCAACAATAGTCACCCACCAGCCAATCCTGTTGCAAACTGTATTGGCCTACCCAAGAGCCGCGACCATTTCTAAACTGGATTGAAGACCTAGGTTAAACAGGTCAAGACCCACATCCGATAAGTGAATGGAGTCCGACCTACAAAAACCAGGTATACCGCCCTCCAGATCAATATGACGATATGACATTCCACCGATCGCTGGTATGAATTTCTCTAGAGACCTGTTAATCCGCCTCCTAACCTTCTCCAGCGCTCTCAAATGAGGCGAAGAGAACCAAAGGAGGCGGGGAACCATCTCAGAAAAAAAAACGTGCAAAATGGAAAAGAAAGCTTAAAACGCTGAAAGTCTTGTTTAATCAAAAACAATAGATTTAATGATTTCATATGGCCAATATCATTACCCCCCACATGTATTAAAATTATCGAAGGTAGAGGCCACTGTGTACATAACTTTGATATGTGAAAAGACAGCTGGCTCCAGCGTAACCCCCTAATACCGTTCCAAAATACTGATACAGAGTCACAGGGAAGTGAAAGGTTTTCAGTGTAGCAATGCTGAGAAGCTCTCCTATGTGCCCAGAAAATAAAGGAGTGGCCGATTATCCATACGATCTTTCTAGGACCTGAAGAAGAATCAAATAGAGAGGTTAGGTCTCACATACACTTTGAATCTATCTGATTCCCACCGCCCCAATCTTTTAATTATGGCCTCATCCAGACCCATTCTAGCCGCCTCAGTGGACGCACCGATACGGAAAGAATGGGTCGAAAAATGAGTGTTGGACAAACCAATAACTTGAAGGCATTTTTTAAACACAGCGGAGAACTGAAACCTCGTAAGGGGAAGGCCGTTTTGATGAACCAAAAAATTACCAGCTAAGCTAGGTCTAACGGCCAGATATCTAGTGATCGTTAATTTGGGACAAATTACAGGGTCACCACAGGAATATAGCTGGATCCAACCTCCCTTGCCCAGTTGGTCCGTTTTGGACTGACGAATAAAGATACAGACACCCGTCTCCCCCACAAGAACATCCTGCCGCCTTAGCCCGGACGCACCTAGCTTATTAGAAGGGACCAATTCTGATACCCTAAGAGCTGCAAAAAAAGGCCAAACAGAAAGCTACCTGGAAAAGCAGCTCCTCAAAATGGTCAAAGCATACCACCTGAGCGGTTGAACAAAGTCGCTGTAATATATCCAAAGTCACAGGTCTACGTGTATCCGGAGAATAAGTATATCTTTTATACCCCTTTAATGCTTGTTTTACAGAAAAGAAAACATTCGCTGGGGGTAGGCCATGTAACCTGAAAAAGAAAGATATTCCCGCCAATGTCTTGACTATCTGACCATGAGACAAATGGTCATGCATTAACAAGCATAAAAAAGACAAGATCGCGTTTTCAGAGTGCCCAAATTGGTGAACGCCAAAATCCCTACAAAATAGCAACCATTTATTCCAGGCTGTCGAATAATCAGACCAGGTGTGAGGTGACAACGAGTTCTTGATTGCCGCAGTCAGTGTGCCTAGATTAGACTCCACAGATGATTCGGACAAGCCCAACCTTCGTGATCCGCTTGTGGATGGAGCTGACGAAAACGCGACATCTGGAAACGGGATAAAGCATCCGCAACAGAATTAGACTTACCAGGGATGTATAAGGCTTTTACCCAAATATTATATTTCAGACAAAGCAAAACAAAATGTCAAATCAGATTAATCACAAAAAAAGACTTAGATGACAAACAGTTGATGGCGAAAAGCACGCCTTTATTATCTGTCTTGATCAGGATTCTCTTGTTTGCAAAATGTGAACCCCAAAGCTCAAAGGCTGCCACTACAGGAAACAGTTCCAACAAGACAATGTTCTTAATGGCCTTGTTGTGGACCCAAGATGCGGGCCAGGAACCGCACAGCCAGTGAGTGTGCCACACGGCCACAAAACCCTTCGAGCCGACCGCGTCAGTAAAAAGCTCCAAGTCCGCCGCAAATACGAAATCGTCTTGAAACATTGATCTCCCATTATACTGGCCAAAGAATTGAAGCCACATAGACAAATCCTCCTTCAGATCCTTCGACAGCCGGATATGTGAAAATGGAGATTTTAACCCGGCAGTCGCTAAGGACAGACGTCGAGAAAATATTCGACCCACCGGCATCACCCTTGATGCAAAGGCCAAGAGACCTAACAGGGACTGAAGCTCCCTGAGCAAAACTTTGCGTTTACGAAGCATAACGGAAATCAAAACCGTTAATCTAGTGAGTTTCGCTTCAGGAAGCCTAAAACTCCATGGCCAAGGAGTCAACGGTAATGCCCAGGAAATCAAGGGATGTGGCAGGCAGGATAGTTTTTTAAGTCGCCAAAGGGATGCCCAAATAGTCTGAGATGCCAATAAAAGAATTTAAAAGGATTAGACAAACATCAGAATCTGCTGAACCAACAAACAAAAAATCATCGAGATAATGAATGATGGTGTCGAAGCCCGTTTCCACGGCCACAACCCATTGTATAAAAGAAGCAAAAGATTCTAAATAGGAGCAAGACAGAGAACATCCCATAGGGAGACACATATCACAGAAATAACAACCCTCAAAACAAAAACCCAGGGAGTTAAAGGATAAAGGAGAAATAGGCAGCAATCTAAAAGCATACTTGATATCAGTTTTGGACAGTAAAGCACCTCTGCCACAGACTTTTATAATGCTAACTGCGTCCTCAAAGGACAAATATGAGACAGAAGAGAGAGAAGAGTCGATGTCATTGTTTAAAGAACCACCCTTAGGGAAGGACAAATGATGGATTAACCTGAAAGAATTGGGTTCTTTTTTGGGGACAATGCCCAAGGGAGATATATGGAAATTGTCAAAAGGAGGATAACGAAAGGGGCCCGCCACTCTACCTTCTGAAATCTCCTTCCAAATTTTTTCCCTAACAATGTCATGGTATTTGTCTACTGATTTTAATTTTTTTACAGGGAGGCAACCAGAGTCAACAAACGAAGGCAAAGGAAAGCCTTCAGAAAAACCCTTAATTAGTAAATTGGCCCTCTCCCTGTCCCTATCCTCTTCTGATTTATCCTCTGACTTTCTTTCTAATTTAAGAAATTCTTTTGAAGAAGGAAGCAGCGACAAAATGTCGATGAAATCCCCCTTCCAAATTTTTTCTTTTACCTGAAGTGGCAAGTGAAATCCTAAGGGGGACATGTCACAAGGCAATACCTCCCTAATAGCAGTTTCAGGAACAGTGTGGTTAATAAAGTCAACCGTGGGAGTTACTATGACAGTATTAGAATGTGTAACAGGAACGCTAACCCCGGGAGCCCAAACATGGGAAGGGGTTGACACAGAAGACGGACTAGAAACAGGGTTTGACACAAGGGGAACAAGTGACGACCGTTGGGAAATCACTGGCTCTGCTATCTTTGAGAAAGAAGATACTAAAGAATCAAGCAGAGGCAGAGGACCCACAGGCACAGACTGAGAAGGGGTGACATGAGGGACAGGAGGGGTTAATATACCTTCCTGAGCAGCAATAGGTGCCATTGCTGCAGCTTCCAGCAGGGGGCGCCTGGACGGCTGCTCCGGCATTTGGCTCGCAGCCTGAGCTTGAGTGGCAGGTGCAGCTTGAGCAGTTTGTGCTGGGCGCCGCCCATGGCTCCGACCATGGCTGCACCTCCTGGGAGAGAAAGACAAATCGCGCTTTGGCCTCGCACCGCTTCGCAATGCCAGAGAAGTGGCGACAGCATCCTCTTGCCCACCTTCAGGCTCCTCCTCTTCGGCTCCCACGATAGCCGGTCGTTCCACCGCGCGGCTGCGCTGGAGACTGCGAGCTGGTGACGGCCCTTCTGTCATGGTGGAGGGAGCTTGAGGGGCGCTGGACAGTCCCGACAGGACCACCGCTTCTTCCCGCTGTCCGTCTGCTTCATCCTGTATGGAAAGGCACCGGCGAATCCACTCTTCTCCTTCAGCGCTCTCCGCCCGCTCCAATAGCTGCCTGAGGAGAGTCTTCATGGCGGACCCGCAGGATCTGAGTCCAGTGTCCAGCCAACTGCAAGGAGCTCAGGTGAGCGCAGCCTTTTATAACCCCGCCAGGTGAGTTCTGGAAGCTTCCATGGTCACATGACTTACCTGGCCATTCAGGTGATACCTGAACAGGTACCTCACGTAAGGTTTCTTAAAGAGACAGTACCCAAAATTACACACAAATTAAGCATTCACATTAGCAGTAATAAACAGATAGTGAGGAAAAAGGGGGGGGAAGCGGCCGCTATCCAATGTAGGTGGGCACATAATGCGCCCCTATGTCATGGGAGCGCAGGCCGCACCACTCTCCCCGCCCCCCGAAAACCCGCCATAACAAATAATAACACTGATATGTGGCTAGATAAATGGCCGCGGCACTTTTATTGGTAAATATAACATTTCTTTCTTTTTATTATATTCAATTCAAACCAAAAATCAATCATATAAATTAACCAAACTATAAAATACTCATGGAAAATCCTGCTCAGTCTTAGGACTCAAGCAGAAAATAAACAAACATCAACAATAGTCACCCACCAGCCAATCCTGTTGCAAACTGTATTGGCCTACCCAAGAGCCGCGACCATTTCTAAACTGGATTGAAGACCTAGGTTAAACAGGTCAAGACCCACATCCGATAAGTGAATGGAGTCCGACCTACAAAAACCAGGTATACCGCCCTCCAGATCAATATGACGATATGACATTCCACCGATCGCTGGTATGAATTTCTCTAGAGACCTGTTAATCCGCCTCCTAACCTTCTCCAGCGCTCTCAAATGAGGCGAAGAGAACCAAAGGAGGCGGGGAACCATCTCAGAAAAAAAAACGTGCAAAATGGAAAAGAAAGCTTAAAACGCTGAAAGTCTTGTTTAATCAAAAACAATAGATTTAATGATTTCATATGGCCAATATCATTACCCCCCACATGTATTAAAATTATCGAAGGTAGAGGCCACTGTGTACATAACTTTGATATGTGAAAAGACAGCTGGCTCCAGCGTAACCCCCTAATACCGTTCCAAAATACTGATACAGAGTCACAGGGAAGTGAAAGGTTTTCAGTGTAGCAATGCTGAGAAGCTCTCCTATGTGCCCAGAAAATAAAGGAGTGGCCGATTATCCATACGATCTTTCTAGGACCTGAAGAAGAATCAAATAGAGAGGTTAGGTCTCACATACACTTTGAATCTATCTGATTCCCACCGCCCCAATCTTTTAATTATGGCCTCATCCAGACCCATTCTAGCCGCCTCAGTGGACGCACCGATACGGAAAGAATGGGTCGAAAAATGAGTGTTGGACAAACCAATAACTTGAAGGCATTTTTTAAACACAGCGGAGAACTGAAACCTCGTAAGGGGAAGGCCGTTTTGATGAACCAAAAAATTACCAGCTAAGCTAGGTCTAACGGCCAGATATCTAGTGATCGTTAATTTGGGACAAATTACAGGGTCACCACAGGAATATAGCTGGATCCAACCTCCCTTGCCCAGTTGGTCCGTTTTGGACTGACGAATAAAGATACAGACACCCGTCTCCCCCACAAGAACATCCTGCCGCCTTAGCCCGGACGCACCTAGCTTATTAGAAGGGACCAATTCTGATACCCTAAGAGCTGCAAAAAAAGGCCAAACAGAAAGCTACCTGGAAAAGCAGCTCCTCAAAATGGTCAAAGCATACCACCTGAGCGGTTGAACAAAGTCGCTGTAATATATCCAAAGTCACAGGTCTACGTGTATCCGGAGAATAAGTATATCTTTTATACCCCTTTAATGCTTGTTTTACAGAAAAGAAAACATTCGCTGGGGGTAGGCCATGTAACCTGAAAAAGAAAGATATTCCCGCCAATGTCTTGACTATCTGACCATGAGACAAATGGTCATGCATTAACAAGCATAAAAAAGACAAGATCGCGTTTTCAGAGTGCCCAAATTGGTGAACGCCAAAATCCCTACAAAATAGCAACCATTTATTCCAGGCTGTCGAATAATCAGACCAGGTGTGAGGTGACAACGAGTTCTTGATTGCCGCAGTCAGTGTGCCTAGATTAGACTCCACAGATGATTCGGACAAGCCCAACCTTCGTGATCCGCTTGTGGATGGAGCTGACGAAAACGCGACATCTGGAAACGGGATAAAGCATCCGCAACAGAATTAGACTTACCAGGGATGTATAAGGCTTTTACCCAAATATTATATTTCAGACAAAGCAAAACAAAATGTCAAATCAGATTAATCACAAAAAAAGACTTAGATGACAAACAGTTGATGGCGAAAAGCACGCCTTTATTATCTGTCTTGATCAGGATTCTCTTGTTTGCAAAATGTGAACCCCAAAGCTCAAAGGCTGCCACTACAGGAAACAGTTCCAACAAGACAATGTTCTTAATGGCCTTGTTGTGGACCCAAGATGCGGGCCAGGAACCGCACAGCCAGTGAGTGTGCCACACGGCCACAAAACCCTTCGAGCCGACCGCGTCAGTAAAAAGCTCCAAGTCCGCCGCAAATACGAAATCGTCTTGAAACATTGATCTCCCATTATACTGGCCAAAGAATTGAAGCCACATAGACAAATCCTCCTTCAGATCCTTCGACAGCCGGATATGTGAAAATGGAGATTTTAACCCGGCAGTCGCTAAGGACAGACGTCGAGAAAATATTCGACCCACCGGCATCACCCTTGATGCAAAGGCCAAGAGACCTAACAGGGACTGAAGCTCCCTGAGCAAAACTTTGCGTTTACGAAGCATAACGGAAATCAAAACCGTTAATCTAGTGAGTTTCGCTTCAGGAAGCCTAAAACTCCATGGCCAAGGAGTCAACGGTAATGCCCAGGAAATCAAGGGATGTGGCAGGCAGGATAGTTTTTTAAGTCGCCAAAGGGATGCCCAAATAGTCTGAGATGCCAATAAAAGAATTTAAAAGGATTAGACAAACATCAGAATCTGCTGAACCAACAAACAAAAAATCATCGAGATAATGAATGATGGTGTCGAAGCCCGTTTCCACGGCCACAACCCATTGTATAAAAGAAGCAAAAGATTCTAAATAGGAGCAAGACAGAGAACATCCCATAGGGAGACACATATCACAGAAATAACAACCCTCAAAACAAAAACCCAGGGAGTTAAAGGATAAAGGAGAAATAGGCAGCAATCTAAAAGCATACTTGATATCAGTTTTGGACAGTAAAGCACCTCTGCCACAGACTTTTATAATGCTAACTGCGTCCTCAAAGGACAAATATGAGACAGAAGAGAGAGAAGAGTCGATGTCATTGTTTAAAGAACCACCCTTAGGGAAGGACAAATGATGGATTAACCTGAAAGAATTGGGTTCTTTTTTGGGGACAATGCCCAAGGGAGATATATGGAAATTGTCAAAAGGAGGATAACGAAAGGGGCCCGCCACTCTACCTTCTGAAATCTCCTTCCAAATTTTTTCCCTAACAATGTCATGGTATTTGTCTACTGATTTTAATTTTTTTACAGGGAGGCAACCAGAGTCAACAAACGAAGGCAAAGGAAAGCCTTCAGAAAAACCCTTAATTAGTAAATTGGCCCTCTCCCTGTCCCTATCCTCTTCTGATTTATCCTCTGACTTTCTTTCTAATTTAAGAAATTCTTTTGAAGAAGGAAGCAGCGACAAAATGTCGATGAAATCCCCCTTCCAAATTTTTTCTTTTACCTGAAGTGGCAAGTGAAATCCTAAGGGGGACATGTCACAAGGCAATACCTCCCTAATAGCAGTTTCAGGAACAGTGTGGTTAATAAAGTCAACCGTGGGAGTTACTATGACAGTATTAGAATGTGTAACAGGAACGCTAACCCCGGGAGCCCAAACATGGGAAGGGGTTGACACAGAAGACGGACTAGAAACAGGGTTTGACACAAGGGGAACAAGTGACGACCGTTGGGAAATCACTGGCTCTGCTATCTTTGAGAAAGAAGATACTAAAGAATCAAGCAGAGGCAGAGGACCCACAGGCACAGACTGAGAAGGGGTGACATGAGGGACAGGAGGGGTTAATATACCTTCCTGAGCAGCAATAGGTGCCATTGCTGCAGCTTCCAGCAGGGGGCGCCTGGACGGCTGCTCCGGCATTTGGCTCGCAGCCTGAGCTTGAGTGGCAGGTGCAGCTTGAGCAGTTTGTGCTGGGCGCCGCCCATGGCTCCGACCATGGCTGCACCTCCTGGGAGAGAAAGACAAATCGCGCTTTGGCCTCGCACCGCTTCGCAATGCCAGAGAAGTGGCGACAGCATCCTCTTGCCCACCTTCAGGCTCCTCCTCTTCGGCTCCCACGATAGCCGGTCGTTCCACCGCGCGGCTGCGCTGGAGACTGCGAGCTGGTGACGGCCCTTCTGTCATGGTGGAGGGAGCTTGAGGGGCGCTGGACAGTCCCGACAGGACCACCGCTTCTTCCCGCTGTCCGTCTGCTTCATCCTGTATGGAAAGGCACCGGCGAATCCACTCTTCTCCTTCAGCGCTCTCCGCCCGCTCCAATAGCTGCCTGAGGAGAGTCTTCATGGCGGACCCGCAGGATCTGAGTCCAGTGTCCAGCCAACTGCAAGGAGCTCAGGTGAGCGCAGCCTTTTATAACCCCGCCAGGTGAGTTCTGGAAGCTTCCATGGTCACATGACTTACCTGGCCATTCAGGTGATACCTGAACAGGTACCTCACGTAAGGTTTCTTAAAGAGACAGTACCCAAAATTACACACAAATTAAGCATTCACATTAGCAGTAATAAACAGATAGCGAGGAAAAAAAGGGGGGGGAGCGGCCGCTATCCCATGTATGTGGGCACATAATGCGCCCCCTATGTCATTCTATCCTGTAACTGCAACATGGATGTAACTAACGTATTTAACACTGTGTGAATTTGTGTCAATGATGTGTGCACTGAAACGTGCTCTTCGCTGGTAGAGGCAATTGGCTGCGACGAGTCGGAAACAAAAGCCTAAATAACTCGGCTTTCCTGGCTGAAGCTGGGAATGGAATGCCCCTCTGACGCAGCTCTGCTATGAGCCTGGGAATGGTCCAGTTCCTTAACGACTGAGTGCTCCCATGTTCAGACCTACCTCGTGGGGTCGGCGGGATGAACGCCAAATACTCACTATCAGAAACATGTGACATGTCCAATCTACAGAAAGAAAGCATAAGGGTAAGCACCCCCCCTACATGAGCCAGTACTGAACCCTGTGCATGATTCCCTAAGGACGTGCGTGAAAACGATGCCAATCTGCAGCGCGTGCAACCCCTAAAACATAACCACCCCTATGTGTAATATGCTACCTCCTGTATAGCCCGAGCAACCTGCAGCGCTGATACAAGAATTTAAAAAACGAACACTCAGGGCTAACGTACCCACAGAACATGGTGGGTTATTTTAAGAGTAGGAAGAATGAACGTGCACGTACAGTCGAGCACTATATGTTCTATAAAATTAAAAATGAAAACTCAGCCCATATGAACCCGTAGACATGACGGATCCTGCAATGACCATCTAAGTGAAGTGACCTGACACACCTGTTAATGAAAACACTCTGGGGTCCATGAATGACCAGATACCTGAATCTGGTGCTGCACCTAATGAAAGTATGATAAACAAAAAAAGAAATAACGAATGACACTGCAGCGAAATGCAGACAAACAAAAATTAAGAAATAACGAATGACACTGCACCGAGATGAAGATGAACATGAATAAATGAAGAAATCACGAATGACACTGCAATGAACTGCAGACGAACATGAATAAAAATGAAGAAATAATGAATGACACTGCAGCGAGATGCAGACGAACATGAATAAATGAAGAAATAACGAACGACACAGCAGCGAAAATGCAGATGAACATGAATACAATGAAGAAATAACGAAATGACACTGCAGCGAAATGCAGACGACCATGACTAAACTCTAAATTTTTTTTTTTCTTATAACGCACCTGCTAAAGATGCGACAATCGAAAGGTCCACTGCAGAAGCAACGCTACTGACCGGAAGAAAAGAACACCTGTGACAAAAAACTGACAGTGAATCCCCTTCCACTAACCAAGAGTGACATCCAACCATGACCCTGCTGATGCTCCCAGAGACACCCCCCCCCCACACCTAACCAATGTCCTACAACAGTGCAAATACTGTCTCCCCTTTGACACCTCCCCTACTTCAATACACTTCTTGCCTCCCTCCTTCCCCCACTTACCCTGGACACATGAAAAAACCCGGCCACCGCCGTGGTGACTACCTGCAACCCCCCCCACCACATGCTGCCTGCCACCACACCGCCCCCCCATCCAGGCATGCCACTGATTCAGCAGATCGCCTGACATATCCCCTCCCAGTTGGTGGGGCGGGCGGGGATGGCGGGGACGACCGCCGGATTGAATCGGCTATTTGCGTTTGGCACCTGCCCCCCCCCCCCCCTGCGCTGCTCCCTAGAGAAATACCCGACTGTGAACGGCGAAAAAAATCTGCCCCCTCCGCACCCCCAATTGTACTTGTAGTCACCAATGCTGATATATAACCCCTGTACATGTCACCACGAGCCGCCCGTACAACCCAGAAGTCCGCGAAACCGGAAATGACGTTGCACGGCTGCTTCAACAGACCAAGAAGCCGAAGCCGACACTGAAGGGGAGGAGGATGGAGAATTATATGCTCCAGACTCCTCCCACAAATCCAGGCTAGCCTCCGGCCAGCCTTCAGACGTACGGGCCTTTATTCTACCATGCTTTATTCTAGCAATGCATGTTAGTTGCAGTCACGTGCACTGCTCTGTGCACACTACAAATACGATTCTTCAATGTCCATAGTCCCTAATCCATCTCAAGTGAGAAAGAGAGGTTGACTACACTTCTATTTACAGTGGACCACCGAGAAGAAACATAGCCAACCTCTAACAAGAAGTCAGATTATAGGGGAAAAAAAAAAGGAGTTTGGAGATTCAGGGTAGACCGAGCACAATAGAAGGATCTTTTGCGAGTTAGGAATACCAACTTAAATAGAATATGTTTTTTTAAACCAGAGTTTAGTGTCACTTTAATGCTTGGCCAATCTGACAGGCAAAGTTTTTGACATTTTCTGGTAGTGCTTTCCCCTCCAAACCCACTTCCTTCCTCTTGCAAATACTTATTGGGCAGTAAGGCAGGCAGCATAGTGATGGATGGACCAATAGAAATGTGGCCCTAACGTTACCCTTGTTAAAACTTTGTGGCCCAGGATCTAGCCTTAATGGTAGTTTGCTTTGCAATGTCGCAGTCCCACTACAAATCGCTGATTGGAATTCTAGCTTAGAATAAAACGAAAGCAAGGAGAGAAATTTAAAGAGGAAATAAAAGAGAGAGACAGTGGCGTCGCTATGGGGGTGTGGGGGTACGGACACCCACCAGAGGGGTGACACCATCAAGTAGGAAGTGATATCCGATTCCCAATGGTGTCACCCACATCCGTGACAGCGCACGGATTGGTGCGCCAGTTTGGGGTGCTTGATAGTTGTTAATGTCACTACTATTGCAATTATATGCAGTGTTATATGGGAAAAAATATTGAGGGGGGTGATACCATGTTTTACTGAACCAGGTGACACCAACCCTAGTGATGCCACTGGGGCAGAGGGTTGGGACTTAGCCAAAGCAGGTCCACATGGATAGACCAGGCTTCAAATATTCAATCGTGAATAGTTAAATTGACCAGATTACTTCATTAACCACCTCAGCTCCAGAAGGTTTTACCCTCTTAATGACCAGGTTCATTTTTTTTTATATTTAGCACTGCGCTACTTTAACTGGTAATTACGTGGTCTTGCAACGCTGTATCCAAACAACATTTGTATACTTTTTTTTACATAAATAAACCTTTCTTTTGGCGGTATTTGATCACTAGTGAGTTTTCTAATTTTTCTTACATAAATGGAAAAAGATCAAAAATTTTGAAAAAAACAAAACGTATCCATTAAAAAAAATATAAAAATGAACTTCATAAATGTAGGTCAGAATGTATTCTGCTACATGTCTTTGGTAAACAAATCCCAATAAGTGTATATTGATTGGTTTGCGTGAAAGTTATAGTGTCTACAAACTATGGTATATACAGTATACTATAATTTTTATTGATTTTTTTTATACTAGTAATAGTGGTGATCTTATAGTGAAACCGTGATAGTGATGATCTGACACTGACTGATGCTGGATAGTAACTGACTAACTGACACTGGCATCACCAGTGACACTAATACTGTACAGTGACCGGTACTAATACTATACACTGTCACTGTACTAATGACAATGGCTGGGAAGGGGTTATCATCCAGGACAATCAAAGGGTTAATTGTGTGCCTAACAAGTCTTAATGTGTGCTACTTTTTACTAAATATCTCTTTGTTTCTTATCCCTGCTCATTCTGTACAGGTATGTCACTGTGCCTGTACAGGCCACCCGTCCACAGTACATTGCGGGTGGGGGGGGGGGCAGGAGGAGGCTAGTTTTTGCCCCTAAATAATCGGTTTTCCAAGGGTTCCACATTTTCTCAAATCTTGTGAGTTTGTTGTGTAGGATGGCTGTGAATCTCAACTGAGGGATGAGAGGGGGGGGGGGGTGGCTGCATATATCCAGCATTTACCTTTTAAAGCGTTTGTTAACCTTAAAAAGTATATATTGATCCTGTTCCCTTAAAGCATGTTATACAGCACACTGCTTGTGCTGTGTAATTTGGTCCCCTGTATCACCTAAAATATCCTGGCTGTTCTGCCTGGCTATACCCTCCCCATGTAAACTGTAAACTGACTACGGTTTATCACAGCTGCTGAGCCCTGACACCGTGGTCAGTTTACGTGCCTCCGTCATCCGCTGTCTCCTGTCTCTGTCCTCTCTTCCCCCTCCCTGCCTGTCTGCTCCTGTGTCAGTGCCCGCCCCCCTCCCCTCTTGCTGCTGAACTTTCAATTAAACTTTATCCCACCCTGACTGTTTAAAGTGTTTGTTAAGCCACTTTATAAAAAGTTCCCATCCGCTCTGTATTATAACAAGAAGTTGCCCTGTGTCTGTGTTATAACATATATATACTACTCTGTATAGATATCACACCTTCTTACTAGGATCAGTTGTCGTTTTTTTGTGCTTTTCTCTCTCAGCTCAGAATTCCTGAGGGTGGGGCTGAGCACTGCTGCTGACATCAGCTGGAGAGAGAGAGCCGTGCTGTGTTATCTATATAGATAAGAATGTTTCTGATATAACACGGACACCAGGTGAACTTCTTCTTCTAATACAGAGAGATAGGATTTTAGAGTTAATTATGAGAGCAGAGATGAAAAGCTGCGAGAGGAAGAGGGAGGGGGAGGAAGGGGAAGTTGAAGACAGGCACACAGGAGGTAGGAGAGCTGGGAGTGACATAGCCTGCATAGACCACGAGCTCTCAGGATAAGCAATATACAAGGGGAGTTAGCACTCAGGGAGGAAGTTATGACCTGGCATTATCAAACAGATATTTTAGGGGGTACAGAGGGATAATTTAAAAAGCAAAAGCACCATGCTGCTAATTGCACATTAAAGAGACAGGAGCAGCATTTTTTTTTTTTGGGTTAACAAACGCTTTAACCACTCCAGGTCCGCGCTATTGCCGAAGTACGGCTCGAGCGCGGACCTGAAATGCCCGGAGGACATCCATGGACATCCTCCACTGCGCACGCTCCAGGCGCGAGCGTGCCCGTGGGTCGGGCGGACTCGATGTCCGCCCGAGACCCGCCGATCACTTTTAGGAGCCTCAGAACGGGGAACCGCCGTTGTAAACATGGCGGTTCCCCGTTCTGTGACAGGGGACATAACAGATCTACTGATCCCTGTCACTGGGATCAGTTAGATCTGTTATGTCCCGGCCAGCGCTGCCCCCACACAGTTAGAACACACCCAGGTAACATATTTAACCCCTTCACTGCCCCCTGCTGGTTAACCCCTTCACTGCCAATGACATTTATACAGTAATCAGTGGACATTTAAATTTCTGATCGCTGTATAAATGTCATTGGTCCCAAAAATGTGTAAAAAATGTCCGACATTTCCGCCCCAATATCGCAGTCCCGATAAAAATCGCAGATCGCCATTACTAGTAAAAAAAAAAATAAATAATAAAAACACCATAAATCAATTCCCAGTTTGTAGACGCGATAACTTTTGTGCAAACCAATCAATATACGCCGATTGCGATTTTTTTTTTACCAAAAATATGTAGAAGAATATATATCGGCCAAAACCGATGAATAATTTTTTTAATGGATTTGTACTTTAGCAAAAAGTAAAAAATATTGTTCTTTTTTGCAAAATTGTCGCTCATTTTTTGTTTATAGCGGCGATCAGAAATGACGCAGAGGGGATCAAATACCACCAAAAGAAAGCTCTATTTGTGGGAAAAAAAGGACGCAAATTTTATTTGGGTACAACGTCGCACGACCGCGCAACTGTCATTCAAAATGCGACAGCGCTGAAAGCCAAAAATTGGTCTGGGCAGGAGGGGGGTTTAAGTGCCCTGTAAGGAAGGGGTTAATAATCCTAGGTGCCCCTTTGACTGTGTTTTATAAAAATAAGCCATTCTTTACCAGTTTTCAGAGCGGCGATTGCCACCCACGTGACCCTCTCCTCCTTCCCTCCCGACTGACGTCAGCGGGGAATCCTTAGCCCTGCCCGCTGCAGCTGTCAGACAAGAGGAGAGAGCCGGCAGGTCACATGAGCTTCGATCGGCGCTCTGAAAACTGGTAAAGAACGGCTTCTTTTTTTAAAACACATGCACAGGGACACATAGGATTATTAAACAGTCAGGATGGGATAAAGTGCATTAAGTGGCTTAACAACCACTTTAAGGTTATATGCATTTTCAAACTGATGCTCCATTTCTGTTTTTTATTATTTATATAAAATGTTTGTTTTTAGGATTAAACACAGGGTTCACCCATTACAGTTCAGCTAACAATGTCTTTTTAGGACACTTTGTTGATCTCCACCCTACATAAACGCCTAGAAGAGTCTGGGCCAAACAGGCCCTGTAGTTTTGTAATAGACTGCACCTTAGTTTGTGGTCCCATATACACTGTGTATATATTTATAGTCGAACTTCACTTTCACAATCAACAATATCAATCACTATTTTTAAACCTTATGCTGCTAGCATTAGTAAATAGATAGGAAAGTACAGTATATCATATTTAATTTTAAATTTTACACCTTTTTTTTTACATTTCTTCAGTTACTTCCTGGTTTCTTGCTTAGACAAATGATGTCTCACATCCCAGGACTCTTCAGGAGAGAAGAACGCCAGTTGGGGCGCAGGACGAATACTTGTAATGAATGCTTGTTTTCTTTACTGGATTTGTAAGTACAGGTCTTTGAATTAAATCATTTTTAAAGCAGGACGTTGAGCAATCCCTTCTCTTTCATACTTCTTTTCATACTACTATGCTCCATGTGGATAATTTGCGGTGGAGAGATCTGAAAACCATTTACAAGTCTTTATGCCTGGGGCATGGGCGTAGCTACAGAGGGTGCAGGGATTGCAATTGCTACCCAGCCCCATGCTGCAGGGGGCCCATTTGGCCCCATGTACCTAGGGCTGGTGCCAGCTTGAGCCAGCATATGCAGCTGGGTGGGTTGTAGTATGAGCACCCGAGTGGCTGGAGGACGGTGTGGGTCACAGAGCTCCCTGCTCTTCTGCACTGGCTGCTAATCTCACAATCCCACACCCGCGTCTCTTCAGTCAGCTCCTCGGGTCCCTCTCTCCTTCCCCATACAGCACTGTTCGGTCCAGTGTCCATCCAGCCGCAGTCTCTCTGCCCTCCACGAGTCACTCCATCCACTCCTTTGTAACAGAGCCCAGGCACAGCCCTCCGGCGCATGCTTCTCCTAAACATCCAGCACACAGAGGCATTGTGCAGCCCTATGAGAGCCGGCTCCCCGGAGGACGCTGCAAGTTTGTCTCTCAGCCCTGCCCCTCTCCTCTCCCACTCATACACAGATCTCCCTCGGAAAGTAATGTGGCCTCCCATGCTGATCATCCCTGTCTGTGCTGCTGGCGGGAACCCACCGAACCATGGATACACGCTTGGAGGGCGGCCGGCCGCAGCACAATATGCATCCTATTAGTGCCTCTGCTCCATCAACCTAACCCTGCAGCTTAGTCACGGTGAGTGAAACGACTCTTACCCCACTCCATCTGCCCTGGAGACAGGGCCTTCATCTGCCCTGGGGACAGAGAGCCCATCTGCCCTGGGGAATGACCCATACCCCACTCCATCTGCCCTGGGGACAGGGCCTCATCTGCCCTGGGGAAAGGGAGCCCATCTGCCCTAGGGACAGGGAGCTCATCTGCCCTGGGCATGGACCCATACTCCACTCCATCTGCCCTGGAGACAGGGAGCTTATCTGCCCGGGGGACAGGGAGCCCATTTGCTGTGGGGACAGGGAGCTCATCTGACCTGGGAACAGCAGGGCCCCATCTGCCCTGGGGACAGGGACCACATCTGACCTGAGGACAGGAAGCCCACCTGCCTTGAGGACAGGGAGCCCATCTTCCCTGGGAACAGGGACCCCATCTGTCCTGGGAACAGGGCTCCCACCTGCCCTGGGGAAGGGGTTTCCCATCAGCCCTGGGGTCAGGGACCACATCTCGCTTAGGGAAAGGACACCCATCCCCACTTGGGGATTTGGGGGGTGTACCAGCGGGGGTCACTGGATGCTGAGGGGGTACAGCAGTACTAGCATGGGGTGGCTGGAGGACAGAGAGGGGTCTAGCAATGGTTTGGCTGGAGGATGGGGGGGGTCCAGCAGTACCAGTGCAGGGTCACTGAAGATGGTGGGGTAGGAAACAACAGTATCAGCAGGGTGGCTGGGGGCCGGGGGGTACAGTAGTATCAGTGCGGGGTGGGTGAAGGACAGGGGGGTTCTAGCAGTACCAGTGTGGGGTGGCTGGAGGACACGGGGGTCTAGCAGTACCAGTCCCTCCTCCTATCTAGCTTTTTTCCACTGTCCCCTGTGTGCTCCTCAGCCTCCCTGTGCTCTTTCCCAGACTCCCCTCGTCCTCTGCAGCTCTTCCGGCTTCCCCCGTCCCCTCTCTCGCCGGCTGCTGTGGGGGATCTGTCAAGATGAAGATAGGGGAAGGGGCCGATAAATATGTCTTTTTCTGAATGGAGAGTCAGTGATCCATACAGATCACGACTCTGTCCATTCATAACTGTGGCATAGTAAACTGTGCTTACTATGCTTCCATTTATGAATGGACAGGAATCTATTTACAGAGCTATTCTTGTCCATTTATTCTGTGTAGCTGAGGCTGCAGAGGAGGAGATTGAGGGCTGTATCCTCAGTCTCCTTCTCTGCATCAAAGGTGGAACATCGGAGGTCTGTTTAGGCTCCTAAAATAACATTGTAAAGAAAAATAATAAATAAAATAACAAAAATAAAAAAAGGACTGATACCAGTGGCAGAACTACAGGGGTCACAAGGGTCATAATTGGGACATTGCCCTGGAGTTCCACCACCGGGCTCAGAGGGAAGAGCCCAGGTTGTGGGGCAGGGGGGCCCTTCATAGTTTCTTGCACTGGGGCCCTGAAGGTTCTAGCAATGCCACTGGCTGGGGGTTACCTTGAAAGGGGGTATACTCCATACCTAGAGTGATGAGTAAGCTCACTAAGGTGAGATTAGACCTGGATCAGGTCTCATCATCTGGTAAGAGGCCTATTATACCCATTTTGGTGTGGAGCACTAGCTGGTGATCACCTGAAGAGCCATGGATTAGAACTGTGCACGTGTTCTACACTACTTTTATCGTGGGATTTGTTACATATCCTACATTCGTGGACTTTGCACTTTATTCATTTTTCTTTGCATGATGGCACTGATGTTATCAATTCATTCTGAATAAGTGGATATATTTGTTATTTATATTTGATGCAATTTGTTTTTGTTTTAATATAACACTATATGCACTTTAATCATTGAGGCTGGGTTCACACTATTGCTAATTGGATGCAGATTTCCCCACATTCACAGGAGACTGTGACCGGCTCTGGTGTGAATTGCACAGGGGCCTGTGCGTCATCTGGTCTGTTTCAGTTCTGAATTTAGCCAAAAATTGAAATGGTGGACATCCGTGCGGGTTTATGCACAGATGTCTATGGAAATCGCACCTCGAAGTTGCCAAAAGTAGTACATAAACTATTTTTGGGAAATTAGCGCAGTGCCACAAGCGTGACATCACACTGTTTCGGACGGTGCCATTGCCGGCCAGTGCCGCCGATTTGGCATGTGATTTGACATGTCAAATCGCATGCCAAATCGCACCAATGTGAACCTAGGCTTATTCAAACCTCTACAACAGCATCAGTAATGCCCCACTGACCATGTATCCTTAATTTCTAAATACAGAAATAAAAAGTACTAGAGAAAACTGTGTACAATAACATATAGAAAAATCAATTTTAAAGGATTTATTAATACTTGCTTTAGGGTTTCAGTTTTCACTGACTTTATTGTGAACCTTCTGAAGTGGTGAAAGAAAATGTTTACATTTTTAAAAAGGAAACTAAAAACCATAGATTTCAAGGAAAACAATGCTAATACATTGCATTTATGACACACAAGCTTGTTCACTGCTGTGCAGTGAGCACAGAGTAATGGCTGTAATATGCACTCTAAGCCCAATACTCTCTGTTCACAACATGCCCTAATTTCATATTACAAATCTTTTAATGGCTGTTATATTTTAATTAATGTGATTATGTTCAGCCATTAGCAAGCCCTCCCAAAGCATATTTCTCCTGCCAGACCCAGGAAATGCCAGTAAACGGCAAACATAAAAAAGCTGTTTGCTTATTAAATTTAAAGACACAAAGAGGCATTGGTTCAATGCATTCATCAGGCGTAAACATGCACAAAAGCTGGTTGCTGCAATTATCTCCTGTAATTAACTCTAATTTATACGTCCTCCTCCAATGAGAAAACACCATCTTTTCTGGTTATTAACAAGAGCATTTGTAAAGCTCGTTAGATCCATTATTTACAATCTACAGCTATAGAAACCAAGGCAATTATTATGGCCATATTGTAAATCTAAGCATGGCGTTGGTGTTTTTTTCCCCTGCACTCTGTCTTGCTCCATCAATTTGTTTTGGGATGTCTAATCATTGAAATGATGCTGGGGATGGAAATGGATGTGATGTTTTAGACCAGAGAAGATCTACAGTTTTTTTTTTTTTAATTTATCTTAGCAGCAATACAAGTGCTTTGTCATTATCTTGTGCATATGGTTTCATTATTTCGATATTCTGTTACATCGCCTCTTGCTATTATGCCTCGAAAGCCTGCAGGCTACAAGAGCACTTATCTTTCATGATGACTGTTGAATCATTTAAAACAAGTTTTAAGTGAAACAATTAAAATGATATTGGTTCACAATTATATTTATGGCTGGCAGGCATAATGAAACATTTGTTGGAGCAGTTGGAAATTCTCAGGAAAAAGGATATGATACATGTTTAAACAGAGGGGAGAGGAAACTTTAATGAAAAACCAAAGTGTAAGAAGGCATTAATTGTAGTGAAACATTTAATTTAATTGAGAACAAAGGGAAGGTAGAAATCATATTAGCGATGTTTTATGAATGCTGAGCGATATGAAAATTACAATGTCATCTGTCACAAACTGTATTCTCTTGTCAAAAATTAAAATTAAAATGGCAGTTTTTTTAAACTTTAACAAGAGCGAGAGTTGATTTAGGTAGATTATTTTAATTTTGTTATGAATGTCACCACAATCAATTAAATGTAAGAAATGTTATTATTTTAGTTAGTACTGTGTTTTTGCCCATGAAGACAGTTACAGAGTATTAAATAGAATAAAGGAATTTGGTATGTATGTGCTTTGTGAAATTGTTGTTGTAGAAATAGATCTATAAATCTGAATCACGGTCCCTTTATTTATCCATATAAATAGGTTGTTGGTTTGTAGCCTTTACTAGTGATGTTATTGCCCACCAAGCATCTTCTTTTCTTGGGATAGATATGAATAGGTTTGCTTGTCTGGTATGTTTTTGCAACTTGAAGGGTACTTATTTGTTTCTGTGATTCATGCAGTTACCAAAGCAGTAGCAGTGCTATGACTGCAAATAAGAGCATCTTAGTATGATTCATAACTAGCATTGCTTGAACATGTCCATGTTTGATTAGTTGATAGTCAGAATGAACAGGCCAACATTTGTCAAAAACCTAAACCCAAATGTTTATAGAAAATATTTGGGGCGCTGACCTATTTCGAAATATTATTTTGTGTCTGCACAATCATAACATGAAAAAAATATATATATAAGATATCAATGATTAGAATGTAATCAATAAAAAATAGCATATACCATGTGTGAAATAAAGTGGTTGAATATCAGAAATTGTGTTACAAAAAATTCTAAAAATAAAATCAATAAATTGAAGGTGAAATAATACTACACCAATATGTGAATGATACATTACACGATTAATAATAAATCATAAATTTAAATGAATCATAAAGTCCGTTTTTTTAAAATTTGTGTTTCAGCAATGTTAAAAAACTATGTATATATATATATATAGAGACCCAAATTAATATGTAAAGACTCCACCACCAGTGCTTGAGAGATGTGCACACCCATGAAGTACACATCCATGAAGTCTGGAAGAATGCCACAACCCCATATGGGGGTCTGCAGCAATCCCCCTGTCCAGCTACCATTATTGTGCCAGCCATAATGGCTCTTTCAGTGTCTTTATAATGTTTTTAACCCTAGGGGTGGACCTTCAGAGGACAACAAAGCATTTGATTGGTTGCCTGGTTGACAGCTAAGCCACTGATTGGCCAGAAGAATGTAAAAAAGCCTAATGACTCCATTATGACCATAACCAAAATGGCTGTAGGAGAAGGGGACTGTCGCTGAATTTTTTATTTTGATAGCAGCAACAGTATACATTACTAACAAGTGCCCTCTAGTGATTATTATTTTTATTTTTCAGGATTATATAGCGCAGCGCCATTTGCGCAGCACTTTACAACATGAGGGTAAACAGTACAAATACAATACAATTTAACCACTTAAGGACAGGAAGGATTTCCTCTTTAATGACCAGGCCATTATTTGCGATACGGCACTGCGTCGCTTTAACTGACAATTGTGACGTTGTACCCAAACAAAATTGACATCCTTTTTTCCCACAAATAGAGCTTTCTTTTAGTGGTACAAAAAAAGGCAGACAATTAAAAAAAAACAATATTTTTTACTTTTTGCTATAATAAATATCCCAAAAAAAAGTAAAAAAAAATGAATTCCTTCATCAGTTTAGGCCCATATGTATTCTTCTACATATTTTTGGTAAAATGAATTGCAATAATCGTATATTGATTGGTTTGCTCAAAAGCTATAGGGTTTACAAAATAGGGGATAGATTTATGGCACTTTTATTTATTTATTTTTACTAGTAATGGCAGCGATCTGCGATTTTTAGAGGGACTGCGACTTTGCGGTGGACAGATCGGACACTTTTGACACTTTTTTTGGGACCAGTGACAGTTATACAGCAATCAGTGCTATAAAAATGCACTAATTACTGTATAAACAACACTGGCAGGGAAGGGGTTAACGCCAGGGGCTATCAAAGAGTTAAATGTATTCCCTGGGAACTTAGCACAAAGACAGGATCTGTGTCATCTCCCCTGTCAAAACGGGGATCTGCCTTTTTTACACTGGCAGATCCCCGTTCTTTCACTGCGGGGAATGATCGCAGGTGGCCGGTGGACATCGAGTCTGCCCCACCTGCTGAGGGCAGTGAGCCCTCAACAGGTGGCCCTGAGTCTGCCCCGCAGTGAGCCTCCGGCGGCACACGTATGTCCACAATGACTCATTCCCGCGCCAACATACAATGACGGCGGTTCGCAGGATCAAGCCATATTGTAGCAGTAAAATGATGATGGGCCATCACCAAGCAGTTAATACAGGAGGAATCAGAGAGCCGTATTTGTTAGAGCTTACAATCTAAGAGGGAGGGTCAAGAGATACAAAAGGTAATAACTGTGGAGGATGGGCTGATGGAGAAAATAAATGTACAGTTAGATGGGGGCAAGATAGGATTTTTCAGGGATCGTCTGAAGGTGGACAGAGTAGGAGATAGTCGGACAGATTTGGGTAGAGAGTTCCAGCAGATGAGAGAGGCTTTGGAGAAGTCCTGGAGTCAAGCGGAGGATGAGGCGTCAAGGGAGCTGGAGAGCAAAAGGTCTTGGGAAGAACGAAGAGAATGATTTGGTTGGTATTTAGAGAATAGTGATGTATATTAACAGTGAAAAATAAATAAGGTTTAACCCATTCATGCCAAGTCAAACTAAGTATTTAAAAAAATAAAGTTTAAGCTATCCTGATCCTTTACATCCCCCTGAAAAAACATGTTAAACTTAAAATTTGGGTTTGGGATTTAGTTTGGGATCAATGCATGACAAGTGATTGACACTGGATTTACATTGCTAGACAACCTCATTGGCAAACACATATTTGGATGCAATGACTAATATTGAATTTATTTCAGAGGACAACAATAACATTAATTATTATTATAATGCATTGTTATATTATAAAGGCAGGTAGGTGTGTGTGTTGTGCTTTATTTATTAAAATGTGTTTTCACAGTGTTTATGCTGGTTTTAACTTTTTGTGGGAATGGGTAAGGGGTACTGGGAGGGCTGGATAGCTCTTGACTCCTTATAAAGGGGGCATGTACATGACACCATAAATCACCCCATTGCACTGTTAGCCTACTCCTTTTTTTGGGGCACATAGAGATAGGAATGATGGGACAACAGTAACTTGCAAGGGGGAAGCTTTGATGCTCCACTTGCAAGGATGACAATTCATTGCCAAATTATGAACCAGCTCTATGCATAAAGACATGGATCAGTGAGTTTGGGGTGGATGAAAATGACTGGCCTGCACAGAGTCCTGACCTCAACCCGACAGAACACATTTGGGATGAATTAGAGTGGAGACTGTGAGCCAGGCCTTCTTGTCCACATCAGTGTCTGACCTCACAAATGTGCTTCTGGAAGAATGGTCAAACATTCCCATAGACACACTCCTAAACCTTGTGGAGAGTCTTTCCAGAAGAGTTGAAGCTGTTATAGCTGCAAAAGGCGGGCCAACTCAATATTGAACGCTACGGACTAAGATTGGGATGCCATTAAAGTTCATGTGCGTGCAAAGGCAGGCGCCCCAATAATTTTGGTAATATAGTGTATATATATATATATATAAATATATATATACAGTACAGACCAAAAGTTTGGACAGACCATCTCATTCAAAGAGTTTTCTTCATTTTCATGACTATGAAAATTGTAGAGTCACATTGAAGGCATCAAAACTATGAATTAACACATGTGGAATTATATACATAACAAAAAAGTGTGAAACAACTGAAAATATGTCATATTGTAGGTTCTTTAAAGTAGCCACCTTTTGCTTTGATTACTGCTTTGCACACTCTTGGCATTCTCTTGATGAGCTTCAAGAGGTAGTCACCTGAAATGGTTTTCACTTCACAGGTGTGCCCTGTTAGGTTTAATAAGTGTGATTTCTTGCCTTATAAATGGGGTTGGGACCATCAGTTGTGTTGTGCAGAAGTCAGGTGGATACACAGCTGATAGTCCTACTGAATAGACTGTTAGAATTTGTATTATGGCAAGAAAAAAGCAGCAAAATACAGAAAAACGAGTGGCCATCATTACTTTAAGAAATGAAGGTCGGTCAGTCAGAAAAATTGGGAAAACTTTGAAAGTGTCCCCAAGTGCAGTCACAAAAACCATCAAGCGCTACAAAGAAACTGGCTCACATGCGGACCGCCCCAGGAAAGGAAGACCAAGAGTCACCTCTGCTGCGGAGGATAAGTTCATCCGAGTCACCAGCCTCAGAAATCGCAGGTTAACAGCAGCTCAGATTAGAGACCAGGTCAATGGCACACAGAGTTCTAGCAGCAGACACATCTCTATAACAACTGTTAAGAGGAGACTGTGTGAATCAGGCCTTCATGGTAGAATATCTGCTAGGAAACCACTGCTAAAGAAAGGCAACAAGCAGAAGAGACTTGTTTGGGCTAAAGAACACAAGGACTGGACATTAGACCAGTGGAAATCTGTACTTTGGTCTGATGAGTCCAAATTTGAGATCTTTGGTTCCAACCACCGTGTCTTTGTGCGACGCAGAAAAGGTGAACGGATGGACTCTACATGCCTGGTTCCCATGAAGCATGGAGGAGGAGGTGTGATGGTGTGGGGGTGCTTTGCTGGTGACACTGTTGGGGATTTATTCAAAATTGAAGGCATACTGAATCAGCATGGCTACCACAGCATCTTGCAGCGGCATACTATTCCATCCGGTTTGCATTTAGTTGGACCATCATTTATTTTTCAACAGGACAATGACCCCAAACACACCTCCAGGCTGTGTAAGGGCTATTTGACCAAGAAGGAGAGGGATGGGGTGCTGCGCCAGATAACCTGGCCTCCACAGTCACCGGACCTGAACCCAATCAAGATGGTTTGGGGTGAGCTGGACCGCAGAGTGAAGGCAAAAGGGTCAACAAGTGCTAAGCATCTCTGGGAACTCCTTCAAGACTGTTGGAAGACCATTTCAGGTAACTACCTCTTGAAGCTCATCAAGAGAATGCCAAGAGTGTGCAAAGCAGTAATCAAAACAAAAGGTAGCTACTTTGAAGAACCTAGAATATGACATATTTTCAGTTGTTTCACACTTTTTTGTTATGTATATAATTCCACATGTGTTAATTCATCATTTTGATGCCTACAATTTTCATAGTCATGAAAATAAAGAAAACTCTTTGAATGAGAAGGTGTGTCCAAACTTTTGGTCTGTACTGTATATATATATACATATATACAATATATACAGTATAGCACAAAGTGTATCTTTTCTTTTTTTTTTATATTCAAAATTTTTATTGGTATTTCACAGTTACAAAAAGAAATATCATCAGTAAGCATTGGGTAGCTCATCGTTTGTTAAACTACACATACAAATGGGTGAAACTTAAACATAAACACTCATGTCAACAACCCCTAGAAAAACCGTGGTAAAGTGGGTGAGGGGGCCGAAAAACCAAAGGTACCAGTCCATGTATTGGGAAAGGGGAGCGTCGTCCAGAGAGCCCCGGAATCCTCTCCAGCACCCCTGATGGGAACAAACTGTGCCAGGAATACTTCCGGGATCCCCCCCGACCCCCCCCCCCCGGAGAACCCCCTCCTTGAGGATTGGACCGGGGTAGTTCCCAGGAGCGGTAGCGCTTTTGGACCCACTGTATATATCTCAAAGAAATCGAAGTACCCTGACTAATCAGGGAGAGGTATTAATTAGAGGATGGGAAAGAGGAAGCGGGAATAAGGAGGAGAAAGAAGTGGTAAGTGGAGATTTAAACTGGATACAGCTATTAGGTAGAGAAAGGAAGGTATCATGATAGTCCCGACCGAGTCCGGCCTGGCTCAGATAGGGAGGTCCAGGTATAACCTCCATGGTTCCCAGATCGCCTCAAATTTAGTAGAGGTATCCAAGATCATGTTTGCATACTTTTCCTGAGTCATGATCCATGTAATTTTCCTCTTGGCCCGTTTAACAGAGATAAAGGGCCTTTTCCAGGCCTTGGCAATGGTGAGTTTGGCCCCCAGAAGTATATAATGAGACAGTTTTCCCAGGGATTTCGAAAGACCATCTGGTCTGTGATTTAGGAGGGCTATTTCAGGCGTCTGAGGAATAGGGTGACCTGTGACTTTCCGTAAGATGACAAAAATTTTATTCCAGAAGCCCCTGATCTTGGGACATT
>BLSH010434287.1:96781-107914 GCA_018402905.1 Glandirana rugosa
AACGCCATTCTCGTCACTCCTACACCTTAAGAGAAGGTGTTAGTCATCAAAGACGACCCTCATACCTATTAAATTTTTTTGATAATCTACGTGTGGATTCCCTGGTGTTGTAACTCCCTATATGTCACATTATCACTGTATTTTTTGTATGTGTATCCAACCTGAACTACCTGAAAAAAGTTGGAGTGACTGGTACATTGACACATTGATATATTGTAATTACCGACACATAACTTAATAAAACTCCCCTGTCGTTTACATGTGACAATATGTTCAATATGTGAGTGAGTGAGTGTAAAATCGTTTCGCAGTAAAGAAGTCACAACAGTGTACTTTTCTATGTGAAACCTCACGCGTACGCGGCCGCAGGCACTATGGTCTGGGGCAGTTGGGTCCGGATGGTGGCTAGATAGGGCATCTGGTGGCGGGGTAGCCCGGAGCTCCGTGATCATGCAGCCATCACGGACGCCGGCGCATGCGCACTCCAAAGTGTATCTTTTCATGTGACAACACTGAAGAAATGACGCTTTGCTAAAATGTGAGTGAGTGAGTGTATAACTTGTATAACAGTGTACATTTGCTGTCCCCTCAAAATAATTCAATACACAGCCATTAATGTTATATAGTTACACAGTTACATGGTCAGTGAGGTTGAAAAAAGTCCATCAAGTCCAACCTATGTGTATGTTTTTTATGTCACTATTACACTGTATATCCCTCAATGTTGTGGTCCCTTAGGTGTGCATCTAATAGTTTTTTTAAATTATCCATACTCCCAGCAGAAACTACTGATTGTGGAAGAGAATTCCACATCCTCACTGCTCTTACCGCAAAGAAACCTCTACGCATTTTAAGGTTAAACTGCCTTTCTTCTATTTTTAGTGAGTGGCCGCGTGTCTTTGCGTACTCCCTTGTGTGGAATAGTTTTGTCCCTATTGTGGGGTGACCAGTACAGTATTTGTACATTGAAATCATATCCCCTCTCAAGCATCTCTTCTCCAGAGAGAATCAGTTCAATGCTTGTAACCTTTCCTCATAACTAAGGTCCTCCAATCCCTTAATTAGCTTTGTTGCCCTTCTCTGAACCCTTTCCAATACCAGGACATCCTTCCTGAGGACTGGTGCCCAGAACTGGACAGCATATTCCAGGTGCAGCCTCACCAGAGACTTGTATAGCGGGAGAATTATTGATTTATCCCTGGAGTTGATCCATTTTTTGATACATGCCAACACTTTATTAGCTTTGCTTGCAGCAGCTTGGCATTACATGCCACTGCTGAGCCTGTTCACTACTAGGACCCCTAGGTCTTTTTTCCATCCTAGATTCCCCCAGAGGCTCTCCCCCTAGTGAGTAGTTTGCATTCCTGTTCTTGGTACCCAAGTGCATTATCTTAGATTTTTTTTACGTTAAATCTCATTTGCCACTTGTCTGCCCACCCCATTAATTTATTCAGATCTTCTTACAAGGTTTCCACATCCTGTGGAGAATTTATTGCTCTGCTTAGCTTGGTATCATCCGCAAATATTGAGATTGAGCTGTTCACCCCGTCCTCCAAATCGTTTATGATTAAATTGAATAGGATTGGTCCCAGGACGGAACCCTGGGGAATCCCATTTTCAACACCAGACCATTCTGAGTACTCCCCATTTATCACCACCCTCTGGACTCGCCCCTGTAACCAGTTTTCGATCCAGGTGCTCATCCTTTGATCCATGTTGAGGGACCTTAGTTTGTACAGTAAACGTTTATGGGGAACTGTATCAAATGCTTTTGCAAAATCCAGATACACCACGTCTACAGGCTTTCCCTTATCCAGATGGCAGCTCACCTCCTCATAGAAGGTTAATAGATTGGTTTGGCAAGAACGATCTTTCATGAAACCATGTTGATTACCGCTAATGATACTGTTCTCATTACAATAATCTTGCATATAATCCCTTATTATTCCCTCCAAGAGCTTGCAAATTATTGATGTTAAGCTAACTGGTCTGTAGATCGCAGGGATATATCTTGGTAATTTTTTATATATTGATACTACATTGGCTTTTTTCCAATCAACTGGTATCGTACCAGTCATAAAACTGCTCTTAAAGATTAGGTACAGGAGTCTGGCAATGACTTGGTTAAGTTCCTTAAGGACCCTCGGGTGTACGCCATCTAGTCCAGCTATGTGTCTTTTATGTTCTACATTAGCTGCTCTGATTGCGCCTTTGCATTCCTTATTGAATGTTTTATATATATGAAAATCTGACAGATACCCTTCAGCCTTGTATTTTTTGAAGGCCTTCTCCTTTGCTTTTATGTGTGCCTTTAAGTCGGAGTTAAGCCATCCTGGTCTTTGATTAGCTCTTTTAAATTTATTTCCCGTTGGGATACACTGGCTAATACCTTTGTTTAGTATGTTCTTGAAGCACTCCCATTTTTCCTCTGCGTTCATTGTTCCTAAAATGTTATTCCGAGTGTAGTTTATGGAAGTTGGCTCTCTTAAAACTCAGTGTCTTTGTATTCCCCTTATATTTCCTGTTTGTGTAGTTTATACTGAAACTAATTGACCTGTGATTGCTATTTCCAAGATTGCCCCTTACTTTCACGTCTGTGATCAGGTCTGTGTTGTTAGTAATCAGAAGGTCTAATAATGTCTTTTCTCTTGTTTGTCTCTCTGTTGCATTTACCATTTGACCCATGAAATTGTCCTGCAGGACAATGTCTAAACCGCTGGCAAAAAAAGTGAGTACACCCCTAAGTGATAATGTCCCAATTGGACCCAATTAGCCATTTTTCCTCCTCGGGGTCATGTGAATCGTTACTGTTACAAGGGCTCAGGTGTGAATGGGGAGCTGGTGTGTTCAATTTGCTGTTATTGCTCTCACTCTCTCATACTGGCCACTGGAAGTTCAACATGGCACCTCGTGGCAAAGAACTCTCTGAGGATCTGAAAAAAAGAATTGTTGCTCTAAAGATGGCCTAGGCTATAAGAAGATTGCCAAGACCATGAAACTGAGCTGCAGCACAGTGGCCAAGACCATACAGCGGTTTAACAGGACAGCTTCCACTCAGAACAGGCCTCGCCATGGTCGACCAAAGAAGTTGAGTGCATGTGCTCAGCATCATATCCAGAGGTTGTCTTTGGGAAATAGACGTATGAGTGCTGCCAGCATTGCTGCAGAGGTTGAAGGGGTGGGGGGTCAGCCTGTCAGTGTTCAGACCATACGCTGCACACTGCATCAAATTGGTCTGCATGGCTGTCATCCAAGAAGGAAGCCTCTTCTAAAGATGATGCACAAGAAAGCCAGTAAACAAACAATCAGGCTAAGGGCATGGATTACTGGAACCATGTCCTGTGGTTTGATGAGACCAAGATAAACTTATTTGGTTCAGATGGTGTCAAGCGTGTGTGGTGGCAACCAGGTGAGGAGTACAAAGACAAGTGTGTCTTGCCTACAGTCAAACATGGTGGTGAGAGTGTCATTTTCTGGAGCTGCATGAGTGCTGCCGGCACTGGAGAGCTACAGTTCATTGAGGGAACCATGAATGCCAACATGTACTGTGACATACTGAGAGCATTATTCCCTCCCTTTGGAGACTGGGTAACAGGGCAGTATTACAACATGATGCCAACCCCAAACACACCTCCAAGATGACAACTGCCTTGCTAAAGAAGCTGAAGGTTGGACTGGACAAGCATGTCTCCAGACCTAAACCCTAATGAGCATCTGTGGGGCAACCTCAAAGAGAAGGTGGAGGAGCGCAAGGTCTATAACATCCACCAGCTCTGTGATGTCATCGTGGAGGAGTGGAAGAGGACCCCAGTGGCAGCCTGTTAAGCTCTGCTGAACTCCATGTCCAAGAGGGTTAAGGCAGTGCTGGAAAATAATGGTGGCTACACAAAATATTGACACTTTGTGCCCAATTTGGACATTTTCACTTAGGGGTGTACTCACTTTTGTTGCCAGCAGTTTAGACATTAATGACTGTGTGTTGAGTTATTTTGAGGGGACAGCAAATTTACACTGCTACACAAGCTGTACACTCACTACTTTACATTGTAACAAAGTGCAATTTCTTGAGGGGTGTACTCACTTTTGTGAGATACTGTGTGTGTGTATGTATATATATATATATATATATATATATATTTCACAGGATTGCTATGTCTAGTTATTTTCCTTCCTTCAACATGCCTTAACCACTTCCTGCCCGACCTATAGACAAATAACGGCTGGGAGGTGGCTTCGTTATTCTGACTGGGCGTCTATTGATCTATTGACACATCGCGGTGATCAGTGGTGTGGTGGGTCAGTCTGACTCACCGCATTATCGATCTCGGTAAATAGCTTCCATCGGAAGTTCTTTACCACATGATCAGCCATGACCAATCAAGGCTGCCTCCTATCAGTGCCCACCAGTGCCACCTATCAGTGCCCCTATCAGTGCCCACCAGTGCCACCTATCCTTGCCACTTATCAGTGCCCATCAGTGCCACCTATCACTGCCCTGCCACCTATCAGTGCCCATCAGTGCCGCCTATGAGTGCCCATCAGTGCCGCATATCAGTGCTGCATATCAGTGCCACCTATCAGTGCCCATCAGTGCTGCATATATGTGCCTCATCATCAGTGCCCGTCAGTGCCACCTCATCAGTGCCGCCTCATCAGTGCCAATCAGTACTGCCTCATCAATGGCCGTCAGTGTAGCCTATCAGTGCCCATCAGTGATGGAGAAAACTTACTAATTTACAAAGTTCTGTGACAGAAACAGAGAAAAACTTTTTTTTTTCAAAATTTTCGGGTTTTTTTAAATTATAGTGCAAAAAATAAAAACCGCAGAGGTGATCAAATACCACCAAAAGAAAGTTCTATCTGTGGGAACAAAATTATTAAAATTTTGTTTGGGTACAGCGTTGCATGACCGCACAATTGTCATTCAAAATGTGATAGCGCTGAAAGCTGAAAATTGGTCTCGGTGGGAAGTGTTCTAAGTGCCTGGTATTGAAGTGCTTAAACACTCTTACCTTTGCCTTCTCATTGAGTACATATCAAAGAACTATAGAAACACCAAGCTGCTCCTCGGAATTAAACCTGTCACTGGCAGTAATGTAAAAAATCCTTCTACATAATTATCAAATCCCACATTCTTCTTCATTACCAGGCATGCACCTCCTCATTTCCAGTAGCACACATTTCACACTGTACCAATTTTCATTTGTAGCCCTCTTAGTACACTCTGAAGGCTACTGGAATGTTGTGGTGCAAGCTTTGTGGTATGTAAAGAGTGGAACCTCAGGACAAGTGAGAAAATAAAGATGTGTTTGAACTCAGAGGAGATTGGGCACTGAAAATGTTATGGCAGATGGACAGCAAAGCAGTGTTGTCAGGACAGCAGAAGTGGTGACATCAGGAGAGCCAAAAAAAGAGCAATGGAAGAGAATTCATAATGGGGGGATAGCAGTGTAAAAGTGAATACATTGCAGCGGCAATAAAGAAGAAGTGACTACAGGGCAGTGCAGAAGAAGTGTTAACAGCAAGGAATTGGAAGAGAAATGGGGAGTGCAAAGCAGAAGGAAACAAAGGATGAAAGTATTGGGGAACAGTGAAGAGTTGTCAAGATAAATTAAGGATTACAGCAGAGGTTAGTTTAGCTGAGCTTAAATCAAACATACTGACACCTACAGCTGAGCTTGGAAAACTCAATTAAACTTTGTTCTCGCTTATGGTATGTTAGGTTTATGGCATTCCTTAAAATGGTACTGCCATGGTCTGCTCCATTGTTATAGAAAGAAATGGATCTCAGCTCTTACTTAAACAGATAGATAAATAGATAGATAGGAAGACAGACAGAAATACATAGATAGATAGGCAATGTGCATCAGTTAATTAAGTCTCCCAAAAATACTTTCCAACAAATAGTTGAACCTGATGAAGAGAAGTTGTGCCTGCAATGGTTAATCTATAAATCATCTAATGTTCATAGAAAAACAACATAGTTATGTACTTAACGAAGTGGTAGATTCTGCTGATAAAGAAAAGATATCCCAGTGCTCGTTATTTCAGAATCACATCTATTTCTATCCCTACTGAGGTAATTAAACTATCTAATTGACAGACCAAATAAAGTACTAGCGTATAGAATATTGACAACTACAAACTAAACTCTGGAGATTAGGAAACTCATCTGCCAAGTGATCATTTTCAGCAGGCTGATACAAGTATTACAGAATAATAGATTAATAAGAAAACATGGCTGAACTGCAGAAACTGTATATCAGAACAGACATCTCTGGGTCCTGATTGACAGATATATATAGATATTTTGTGCAGAGTATTTCATACTAATTAATAGAACTACAACTACAGTATGTGGCCATTAGGGACGAGGTTTAGTTTCTTGCTACCATGGGTTTGAGGCGAATCATGAATGTTTGAGATTCATGGTCTAGGCGAATTTATAGTAAATTTCATCTGGCTAAATTCTTTGTAACCATAATGCTCTGCGTGACCTCCAGCAGCCATTTGTAATTGTGTGTAGGAGTAGGTTAGGGAGAAATGACAATCTGTGTAGGGAGAGTTAGTTGTTATACAGTGGTATACTATGTTATATTATGCTAAACTACTGTAAATTGCAGTGTGGTGGGCTACACATTTGCGCATTCCCCCCATGACCACAGTTCAGAGACCCAGCAGTCCATTTCAGGACAACCGTTTTGTGTGCATCAGCAACAATTGTAGTTGTAATTTAGCTGCTGCCCTCACTTGCATTTTTTTTTATTGTTTTATTTTCTTTTAATTAATGTATCCATTTTTATTATCTGCTAGGTAAAGTTTAAAAAATGGGTTAAGTTTTTAGTGTTTCTTGGTTTATTTTCTTTTGTGGGGGTATAGCTTATTTTATTTTGCTAGGGTCTTTTTATTACAGAGTGCACATTTGTTGCTGACACAGGCAAATCTGCTCTTTGCAGTAACAAGGAACCCAACGATGTTGAGGGCATGTTGCCTGGTATGGTTTTGTGGGGAAGGGGCCTGGCCTGCCAGGCTGCATGCTCGGAGCTTGGTATGGAATTTTTTCTTGAAACTTACATAAACATAAACATACCATTTTTTTTTTTTTATTGTGGAGGTCCTCCAAGGCTGGGATAGTTTAAAAAGACATAATGGGGGCTCCATCATAATTCATACCCAGACATTTGGGTCTGTTATGGATTTTAATAGGGAATTTCCACAAAACAATCAATAATAATAATGACAAGGGCCTCTTCCCAAAAACTTTGGCACAGTGGTTGTGGGGGCCTGTAGGCCTGTGCCTTATCAGCATCTTGAAGTCAAAATGACATAAAAAGCTTTGCAATGTAAGAGAGAGAGTGGAAGCAGGTTTTATATTTTCAACCTGAAACAAATCTGATTTGGGGTGCTGCTGCTGTATTTAATCCAAGCTAAATGTAAAGGTTAAAAAATCCAAGATATATTATGCCAGAAGACAGTGTTACTGTTTTGTAACACCAAATACAGCGTAAAGGCATCTCTCAAGCATGTCATTTAAGAGATGTGTTTTCCCATGTCGCATTAAAAGTACTCTCTCTCTGCTGTATGGCATGTTTAAAAAAATATTTTGCTTTGTTAAAGCTGAAATCTGAAGCAAAACATACGTTTTTTCTTGCATTGGGACTGCCTCACACTGCAGGGTTTAAATGCTCATGTAGGTCTGGGGTGCTAGAAGAAGCACTTTTATTTACCCAATCCTCTGCTCCCACAAGCTCCTTCCACACTGCTAGACTGGTCTTTGTAGCCTCTTCTCCCTTTTCTCATGACATCATCAAGCACAATGCCAGGCCCATAGCCCTACATTGGTTCTGAGGATGCTAAGGAACAGTCCACCAAAGGAGCGTAGAAAAGCAGTAATCAAGTAACTAAAATCGTTATTTTCAGTACCCTGGACTTAATGAGCCTTTAAACCTTATAATTTTAGGGCAGCCCATCCCCTTTTTGGACAATAGTTTGCCTATTAGCTTTAAAAATGGCCAAAATTTAGTATCAAAATGTGATCCCCATTGACTTAAAAGCGATTCACAGCTGAATTTGGGTTTAGCAGATTTATAGCAGGATTTATCAAACCCTCTGCATATAAAACCTGGGCAGATTCACTCAAAACATTTGTAGGTCTTTAAATATTAACAGTATCTGTGTTAAACACTCCATTCTTTTGTGTGCTTTATAGTGATCATCTACAGTCATTTGTAAAGTAGCAAAGAAAGCAATGAATGGATCAAAGAGACAGTTATGTTACATAGCTCTTTGTTATACAGTTCGTTATAATAATGCATTTGCTAATTTGTTTTTACATGTTGTACAGGATGCAAAGGATGGGTCCTGGAAGGGTGATATGTTTCTCCTATATTTGGGTTGTGGTCCCTTTAAAAAGGATGATTTATGTGCAGTTGATGTACTCAGAGATTTTCATCCGTGGTGGGTGAGGGGTTCCAGGACAGTCTGATCAGAAAGGAGAGAACTGATTTACAGTCCTCTCTGTAATGACAATTTCTTATTTGGGACTTGGAATTTGGAGGTTCAAAGAGATATTTGAGTGGAAAAGAACCTCTGCCCCTGATTATGAGGACTCTGATTCCAAGTGGGTTAAGCCTACCTCAAGGAAGCAGCACTTAAAGACAGGAAGCACCTAGAGCAGTGGTGGAGTTGTAAAGAGTTTGGAGAGGAGACAACAGTGCTGCATGTCTGCTGGAAGTTGCCAAAAAAGGCTTAGACTGGAATTTTCTTTGATCAGGTGAAAGCTTGATGTGGCTGTTTCACTGTTGTTTTTACTTTGTGCAAAATGCAGCCAGGGATCACGCAACTGGTACTGACACAAAATGCATCAACCATCCACCATATGTGTTCCAGTCTCTGGACTGTATAAAGAGAAATGGGCAGCACAGCCGTTACCAAGGCTGAAAATGATGCAAAAAGTGTCACCTGTGCTCCAGCAGGTAGGCAAACAGAAGGGCATTACCCAAGACTAGCAGTGGGTGCTAACAACAAGAATAAACCATAAAGCACAATAGGGACACAGGCTGGGTACACTCGGGTGGCCATCTTGCATAAACAGAACCAACCAACCAATAAACACAATCCAAAAAAAAACAAAACACAAATCCCATGTGGGATTGTTTGGTTTGTGTTTATTTTTTTAAGTATTCTTTTTACAAGCATTTTTAAAGCATTTTAGAAGTGTATTACAAGCATTTTACAGCGTCAGGTGTTTTGTTTAGACTATAGAAAGCACTAGCACTCATGTACTTTTTTGAGCTTCAGGCATTTTGCTTCAGGAAACAAAACGCTCATATCTGAACAGGGGTCATTTAAATGAATGGGATTTGGCTTGTAGAGCTTTTTAGAGCTACAAGCTTCAAGTAGAAAATCACTCGAACGGGGCCTAAATGTATTCTGACCAGTTGAGACATATTTGAATGTTGTACTGAAGACATCTTACTATGAAAGTCACTAAGAACAGTGATCTGGCTTCTCCCCGCTAATTGATAGTTTTCACACACAGTTTGCAGATGTTCTAAGAACAGGGATATGGCTTCTCCCGGCTAATGTATACTTTTCTCACAGAGTTTTAAGATGATTGTAGAATGAACAATCATCTTAAAACTGTGTGAAAAAAGTATAAATTAGCTGGGAGAAGCCATATCACTGTTCTTAGAACAGTGATATGGCTTCTCCCCGCTAATTTATACTTTTATCACACAGTTTTAAGATAGTCCACATCCACCTCCATTTTTGACTTGTTTATGTTATTTTTTTTTTATTATTATTTTAAGTTATTTCCCTACCCTCATTTCTTTGTAGGGCACTTGTCCGACCCTTACCCCCATTTTCCTTCCTTTTGCAGACCTCTAGGACTTTCCAGGACTTTCTTACAGCCATTTTTGTGCCTAAAAGTTTGGGGCCCCATTGATTTCAATGGGGTTCTGGGTCCCGGTCAAAGTTCGGGTTCTGTCCAGACCCGAATCCGGACTTTGTCCCGAAGTTCGGCCGAACCAGCAGAACCCGAACTTCCAGAGGTTCGCTCAACTCTAGTTACTAGTTGACTCATTTGTTTGGTCTTTTTTATGCTGCTTTTACCCTTTCTCCCCTTTTTTGCCACCCCTTGTGTGTAACAGCAGGAACATATACTCAAGGAATAAAGAAGCAAAGAAGACATGGGGTAAAAAACACTACATTGGGAAAAATAAATTAAAACACGTTTAAGAAATAAGACTAATTTAATTCTTAGATAATATATTTTTACCAACATTACCATCATTTTAAAAATATTTCATACAAAAAGGTATGGGATTGTGGAAAATGATCCAATATGGAAAATATGGACTACAAACTGAATTTGTAAATTTCTGTTTGGTTTCCTGTTCTTTTCCTTTTCACCTCTTATAGCAGTTAGACTGACCCGTTTGATTCTTGAGGCTCACAAACGTTACCTAACAAAAAACAAGCTCAAAGAGCACAAATGTTTCTTTGTAGACATGCTGGTTTGTTAGATTTTTCTGATTTTTCTGATCAAATAGGCTGACTTTTGATAAAGAGGTTTTCAAAAATATGTTACACAAGTTATCTCCTAGGGTGAGGTGATTTTTTCTTTAAAGTATAAAGTAAGAGCTTACAGCCTCCTCTAGGTCTTCACAGTAGCAAAGTGCAAATTGTTATTATTTTAGAAAATGGAGGCTGAAATTTTATTTTTGAGAAAACAGGACTTGGTTGTGAATATGGTCAAACTAGCTTCATTTGTAGCTGTTATCAGGAATACTTGAAATACTCCTGTCATTATTCAGGCATTCATATGATCTGTTCATGTTGAGTGACTTATTGCTTTGTGTTCAACATGAATGAGGGCTTTTTTAAAGCTCTGCATAATTTATAAAAAAGCCTTATATTTTCTGTTTCCATTTTTTTAATTTGTGTTCTGTTGCTGTGCTTTGTCTTGATATGCATTAATATACTGTATATTCCTAAATCCTGTCTTTGATATTTACTGATATTACCAGCCCTAGACTCACTGCCAAAAGGAAAATACTTTTTTGACAGATTTACAATGCTTTCTTGACATTCTAAGGTTAATGATCCATAAATGCACAGGAAAAAAAG
>BLSH010434340.1:62719-73206 GCA_018402905.1 Glandirana rugosa
TATGTAGGAGTTACCCACCATGTCTGGCCCCCCCAACGTTCTGGGGGAGGTGGGTGAGGTCGTTCCTTCAGACAGGATCGACGAAGACGATCTGGTGATGTTCTCCCGTACAGTCTGGTGACGATCGTCATGTCCTACCTCTCCGAGGGCGCCAGAATGTTTGTCCTACAGTCTCCCCTTATTTCAAAAAAGTCGTTGAAGTCGTCAGATGATGTCTCCTTGATGTCTCGAGTCGTCTTCTACCTACCGTAGTCCCGGTAGAATTATTGTAGTACCCGGGGACCCGTTTCATTACATGATCCCGGGGGTGTTCGGACGTGATGGCGAGTGGTTTGCATGCCCTCTTGTAGTGGTCTAGCAGAAGCAGCTAGGACAGACTTCCTTGCTGGAGTGGGTGGAGGGGGTCTTGCAACCCCCCCGGTCTGTACCACCCATTGAGGATGTATCATCCTCCCCTGCTCCCTGCCAGCACTGCCGCCACCGGTACCCGGCCACTATCTCTTACTGCAGGGTAGGATAACAACAGCGGCTGGTCAATAGGGGGCGCTTGGGCGCTGCCTCCCCGCTGGGAATGAAGAGAAAAAAAAGTCTGCCCGACCCCCTAAAGGTGGCGCTGGTATATTGCTTTTTTTTTCTTCTTTTTTTCGGCTCCTTGCTGTCTGCTGACAGCAAGTAGTGAGCCTATTGGTCAGTCATAAAAGTGTATGTATGTGCGCCAAAGAAGCACACATAAATACACTAATTGGCTGCCCTGAGCCAGTGATTGGCTATGTCACGGTGTGGTGGGCAGGGGCGGGACTGTGGCAGATGTGCTGCTGGGCTTGTGAGTTGACTCCACCACCATGCAGGCGCAGCACTCCACCAGGTTCCCACCGTCCTTCCTCCTTGCAGACAGTTGCAGATGAGTGCACCTGCTAGGCCAGGCCGACTCTCTCCCATTTCTCCCCTCCCGCCTGTCCGAGGAAGAAGTGGGTCAGTCGAGTCGGAGTGACTGCCACAGTTGCCAGCCAGATGGTCCAGACCACCAGTGACTGACTCTCTCCCACGGTCCCAGTGTCCCACCACTCTAGTCCTCATCCGACAGGACCGCCGACACTCAGTCAGTCCGTCCATCCCAGCCAGCCTGCCAGATACCATTTTTTTAAAAATACCACAACCATAGGTGCAGCACTGTGGACTTGTGCAGCCCTTATTGCAGCTCCCTGCCTGCTCCATGTCACCTCTCTGTGGCCATGCCTGCCTGGACTGGTGCTAGTTTTCTCAGGCAGCTGCCACTGACTTAGTTGGGACTTTGATATATGGTGGACTCTCATCTCATGGGGACCCCAATATAAGGTGGCTGTGATGTATGGGGCACTCTCATGGGGACCCTTAATCAGGGTCCCCATGAGAGTGCCACATACATTACAGCCCCTTATATCAGGGTTCCCATGAGAGTCCCACATATATCACAGCCCCTTATATCAGGGTCCTCATGAGAGTGCTGTGATGTATGGGCGACTCTCATGGGATCACTGATTTAAGGGGGCTGTGATGTATGGGGGCTCTCATGGGGACCCTGATTTAAGGTGCTGTGATGTATGGGGGACTCTCATGGGGACCCTGATATAAGGGTTGTGATGTATGGGGGAGAAGATTTTGAGCACCAGCCGCCACTGCTCCTGACACAATGGCTGGAATGTATAAGGAGCGGGGCTTATGAGAAGTGGGAGGGATCAAAAAAGAAGGGTGGGGTCTGGTGCCCCCCCATCCTAAAATTTCACCAGCCGCCACTGCAACGCACCGGCCGGGGACAGAGTGGGGAATCCCACGGTGACAGGTCTTGTATGCTGTGTATGAATTTGTGATCGCCGTAATCTTCCCGCCCCTTAGACAGGCATTGGACCAGTGTGCTGTCAATTACTATGCCTGTCTAAGGGGTGGAATGTTACGGCGATCAAGGCCAGTGTGTTGTTATTATCCCGCCCTGCAGTAAGAGATAGCGGGTGGGTAGCGTCAGCGGCGGAGGGGGGGGGGGTATGGTGCTGGCAGGGAGCAGGGTATCCATATACAGGATAGAAGATCTGCACCGCCCGGGGATTCCCCGCTTTGTCCCTGGCCGGTGTCTTGTAATGAACCCTACTCTGCACATATGTGCACTGGTGACAAAATCGCACATATGTGCTCTGGTGACAAAAACACACATGTGCTCTGGTAACAAAGGCGCACATATGTGCTCCGGTGACAAAAACGCACATATGTGCTCCGGTGACAAAAACGCGCATATGTGCTCCGGTGAGAAAAACGCACATATGCGCACTGGTGACAAAAATGCACATATGTGCTCTGGTGACAAAAACACACATATGTGCACCAGTGACAAAAATGCACGTATGTGCTCCGGTGACAAAAATGCATATATGTGCTCCAGTGACAAAACTCACATGTGCTCCGGTGGCAAAAATGCACATATGTGCTCCGGTAACAAAAATGCACATATGTGCTCCGGTGACAAAAACGCACATATGTGCAGTGGTTATAAAAACACACATATGTGCACTAATGAGAAAAACGCACATATGTGCTCTGGTGACAAAAACATACATATGTGCACTGGTGACAAAAAACGCACATATGTGCTCCGGTGACAAAAACGCACATAGGAGCTCTGGTGACAAAAACGCACATATGTGCTCCGGTGACGAAGCCGCACATATGTGCACTGGTGACAAACGCACATATGTGCACTGGTGATAAATGCACATATGTGCTTGAGTGACAAAAACGCACATATGGGCACGGATGATAACGCACTGATATTGAAGTTTGTTGAGATTTCCATACATTAGAGGGTTCCACCACTATTGTGTCATTGATTAGTAAGTTAGCGCTGCACTTTTTTTTTTTTTTTTTTTCTCATGCTGTCATTTACTTGTGTCACACGCTGATATAAAACATCACAACTCTTTCTTTCTATGGTGCGGCTAGGGATGTTCTCACATACACCATACCAGCACTGATCTCAAATCTACAGCAGGAGGAATATTTTTAATAGTGAATTACATCAGAGTACAGTGTGTATAATATATAATTATTGGATGTGTGTACAGTTAAGTAATGATTACAGAAAGTAAGGGAAATATGTTTATCTCCTTGTGGCTAGAGAGGAGAAGACATGTTGTGTGTGTTACTGGTTAGTGAGCCTGGCTGTAGAATGAGTGCGTGATTCATGTTGAAGTGGGCTTGTTCACATTTACATGTACAGGCTAGTGTACCTCCCACAGTTATTGCAATATGCAAAGCATGATGGGAAATGTAGTCTAAACAGAAATAAGAGGATATGATGCAATCAGAGCAAGCCTTGCAGAATATATAATGCATCATTCGCATCTGAGAGCTGACTTCCTGTAAATTAAATTGGACATATCTCTTCAAAGGTAAGGAATTTCACAAATGTAATAACTGTTTAGTGTAGGGAGGTGTACATATGGGGGATTTTTTGAAAATTCCGGAGTTCTGCTTTTAGTCTAGATTTCATTGCAAAAACCCTATAGTCCATACATGACATAATACCAGTTTTCTCGAAAGACTTATTACAACTACTTAACAATGTTATTTGTATGCATAAAAAAGTATGACTTTAAAATTACATGAAAATGTACATACAGAAGCACAGTAAAGCAGCTTATTCCATAATCGTAATCGTAACAAAATATTCTCTCTATTCACCCAGAGTTAGCAATATATGGATCCCAAGGGATATATAGGACCCTATGTACTTTATTACAATTGCCTGCATACCAGCAGCCAGTATAGCTCTAATGCTTACTGTCCTATACTCGATAAGGCATCCCCCCATTGAGCAGCTCATAGACTGGTCTTATAGACTACTTCTCCTATGTCAAAGAACATACAGCAGAGCACTCAATCACCGTGTTACACAGAGCTCCTAGCTTTATACGGGACAAAACAGAAGACTATACTCCTGTTATACCACTGTCATACTTTGATTCAGGCACTTAGTTCATACACTCACTGAGAACTATGGTACATCTATAGCAAATCCCTTTTTATAACCACTATATAAATTCCCTCTCTGGGGGAAGGAAGAAAAACATATAGTGCACGTTTTAATATTTTTATGAACAGCCATGTACAGACAACTGTTAAAACAAAAGGACTGTGTTACCTCCTGTGTCTCAGCTTCAGCCAACCACTCAAATCCACACATCTGCAAAGGAGAGATATGAGAAGAAATGTTTGTTTCTCACCTGAAGAACCCTCCTTCCTGTTGTGGGTAGAGTGGGTGGAAGAAGCAGATGACAAGGAGACACGTCTACAGGGTCACCAATGTTAAGTAGGTCTTTCAAGGAAGGACATCAACGGCAATCAGCTTTTGTTATCTGTATATGGTTTATTCAGAATATACAATGTCACATCGGACCACCAGCTAGTTGCTATGTGGTGCCTTACAGATTCACAGCTTGCATGTTTATACACATATTGTTGGCATGCTAAACCATGAGCTCATAACAAGATAAATGAGACTTTCATATTAAAGCTGTAGCGCCCTTTACCATAGGTAGCTGCTTAGAGAGGGATTTTGTACAGATAAGGTAAATTTGGTCAGGCCTGACTTTGGTGCAGGCCTGATTGTTTTGATTCTGGGCTGGGAGTGACTCAGGTTAGGGCTGGATGATTCACAGATGGTGTCATCGGGACCTCCCGCTTCCTTCCAGAAGCTTCTGGTGTTTTCTGGAAAGAGAGATGGGAGGGGAGGTATATCCATCTGGGTGTTCTAGGGAGCCCTGACCAATCCCGAATCTGGATTGGCAGGGGGCAGGCCTCCGCAAATACCCAGGGTCAGCCCAATCTGGGAGGAGAGTTTGTGTGGAAGAGTTGGAGATGGAGTAGTGTGGAGGCTGTCGGGGCCTTGGGGAGCCCCTAGTCTGGGGGATGACCTCAGCCTGGGAGAGCTCGGGTGCATCCAGGAGGAGAGAGTGAGATCCTGGTGGAGAGGCACAGAGAGGGAGCAGAAGAGGACAGCTGGAGAGAACACTATCAGAGAGATCCCCGGGAGGAACTACAAGTAGCAGATGTTGGTGAGTGACACACACCCTGGGAAGCTGGAGAAGAGACATGCTGGAGCAGATTGATGTGAGAGACAGTCTGGGAAGGATGCAGAATCCAGTTTGGGACTGATGTCACTGTGGCAGTGGAGAAGGCCGTTGCAGCTGGAGGAGCTGGCAGGGACTGGAAGAGGATGGGCTGGAAGCAGTAGTCCATCAGACTAGCTACCACATCTGTACTTTGCTACACTTTGGGGGACAGGGGTCCCTGCCTGTAATGTGTGGTCCGGAGGCCCTGCTAAAATAACAGCAGGTCACACCATGTGCTAGCTAGGCTGGAACCAAGTTTGTGCAGGAGAGTGAAACAGGAGTCTTAGAAGCAAGTGTGTTCTGGAGGAAGAGAAGGAGTGTACATACAGGATCTGCACATAGATGGTCCGATTCAAGTTGGAATCAATCCACTGGGCATCCCATAACTACCCAATCCCTATCCAAGTTTAATCCCCTAATAAAAAAAACCCATAAAAACGAAGTACTGAACTGTTCCATGACTCCGGATGTGTGGAAAAATGTGATTGAGATCAGTGTAACAGGTGGAACCACTACATTCAGCAACCCCCAATTGGGCAATGGCTACAAAGCTTTCGCAATTGTCTTGACTATATTAAACGTCCGCATGCTCTTATCATTAAGTGCTCTTACCTAAACACTAAGCTTACAATTCTACAAACATTTCATCAATAATGACATGCAGGACTTTCCAAAATACTCCAATACTTCAATGAATACTTTTGGAATTCCCCAATTATATATTTCTTAGCCAACTACCAACAGGTATAAAGAATATGTTGTGTGAAAAATCAATCAGCACAATTATTACAGGAAAATAGTGATCTTAAATTGATCAGCAGCTACCACCAAACAGTGGTTCAACTTCACTTAATATAACATACATAAGACAAAACAAGTGCAGCGCTAATCCAGTTTGTGTGTATAAACACATCTATCCCCACCATGGGATTGAACAGGCAGCTGGCAATGGTTCCCAATGATGTTCCCCTTGAGCGCTTCTGCTACAACTTTCTGGCAATCTCACCGCATGTAAAGACAAAATGTAGGGGGCCCCTACTGAGGAAGTCACGCCCTGACGACGCGTCTAGGGGGAAGGAGTCTGCGTCTGATGTCACGCCACGCCCATCTAAGTACACAGGCTGTACACATGCTGATCTCAGCTAGCACGGCTATATTGTACCACAGAATGTGAGTTTGCATCTTTTATCTTCTTTGGAATAATAAAGTTTCAAGACAGAGAGCACTAGATCCTTGCATTTTGTCTTAACATGCGGTGAGATTGCCAGGAAGTTATAGCAGAAGCCCTCAAGGGAACCATGGGGATAGATGCTCTTTTTTCTCATAATTAGATGAGCGGTTAGATTGACTGGTGGAGGATACCTTTCAGCACGCTGGCACTTTTCCAAAGACGTTGTTTGCACATTATTGGGAATATCTTCCTTTGGACCCATTTGTATTTATTGTGAAATCACTTGTTGCTGCACTTTTCACAGAGAAACTGTTTGATTATATTGAATCATTTGATAGCACTTTATATTTGTAGTTTTGCACATGTCAGATTGCTCAATCTCAGTGCTTTAAGAAGCATCAGCTGATGCCAAGCACCTAGTTTGGACACTTTCTTGTGAAGAGCTGCGCAAACTGTTGGCGCAATATAAATCCTGTATAATAATATTTTGCACATATTATTTGACACTTTATGTGATGTTTTGCACAAATTTTGGTTTAAGAGGATTGAGGTGTGTGTTTATACACACAAACTGGATTAGCGCTGCACCTGTTTTGTCTTATGTAGGTATTAGAATATATCTGTTTATGGCCAGGCTATGACTTGCCTTAGAACATGACTGTTTTAGGTCAATTCTCATTTTAAAAAAAACATGTACTAGTAAAACATAGATTACTGTTAGTCTATTAGATACATACATATATATTAAATAAAACAACAATATTATATTTCTATAGCAATACATATCTGTATATATACAGAAGACATCCTAAACAAATATTATCATACAACATATAATTTAAAACAATATATATTCTTTGCTTCATATTTAAAGTAGAACTATGGTCAAAATGAAGAAATCAATATGTTATGCACCTATACAGTCTGTTAATTATGTCACTGATTTGCAGAAAGCAGTAAGGATGTTGAGATCTCTACCTTGCCCCCTGCTCTCATGTGCACTTCCTTTAGTGAGGTGACAACTTTACTTCCTGGTTTTCGAATTGCCGATGTGGAACAGAACACCCGTTGTCCCCATTTGCGTCTATCTCTCTCTGCATAAACGTCCTGACATCACTGGTGGAGGGGCTCATATATCCATGTAAATCCTCGCTATTCATTCCACACAGAAGTCCTGATTAGGCTCCACCCACAATCGGTCCCACCTATGTCCCACCTTTGCCCACCCCCTGCCCTGTTTTACAGCCAGCTCCTAGGTTGGATTTTGTTCTGTCGGTTTACAAATTACCAGAGGAGAGCAGGCAGGGAGAAGCACACAGATTAATAGACTGATCTGTGTGGAAATTAACCTGTAATGACTTGTACTGTTTTACATAGCTCACACCCAGCTATTAATTGGCGGATGGGTGTGTGTTATGTAAAATAGACTGAGCTTTATAGAAGGCTGGAGCACTGTTGGATAGACAAGATACTTCACTGAAAGGAAATGACATCTGAGCTCTGCTCTGCTCTGCTGAACTCCTCCCATCATCTCAAAATGTGTATAGCAAAGAAGAAATGAATGAGGGATTACAGACCACACTTGTAGCTACATGGTAGAAAAATAATAATTTCAGTTATGTTTATTACCATGTGTAACCTTCAGGTATTTATATGAGGATTTACTAAAATATGTATGTTGCCTTTAGGTCAACTTATCAATACAGACTCCATGCTGACTGCCGATGCCTACCTGTGCCTTCCTACCAGGCTGGGGAGAGGGTCTGGCTGTCATTTCAAAACCTCAGACTCCGTGTTCCCTCACTGAAATTGGCACTGCACTATATTGGGCCTTTCCGTATTCTCTGTAGAATCAACCTAGTGGCTTGCGCATCAGACCATCCTTCTAACATGCGTATTTCAAATGTATACCATGATTCCTTATTAAAACCTTTGGTGTGCAACCGCTTCACCACCTCGGTACCACATCCTCGCTTGGTTCAGGTTGAGAACCATGAAGAGTATGATATACAATTGATCATTGACTCTCGTAGGTTCCGTGGGCACATACAGCACCTTGTTCATTGTAAAGGGTACGGTCTGGAGGAATACTCTTGGGTCTTATCCTCAGACGTACATGCTCCTGTCCTCCTCTGTGCTTTCCATAGATGTTTTCCCCTCAACCTGGTGCCCCTCCGAGGGGAGGGGGGTCATTAAAGAGGGGCTGGACTCTTAGCATCTCTCTTCTCTGTACTCAGGTTGCTCAGCTGTCGGATAATTGTCAGCACTCAATTCCTCAGTGGCTCACCTGGTTATCATTATCTGCTCGTCAGTCCCGCCTACAGCCAGCCCCTTCTGGCTATTTAAACTACCTTGTTCATTCCTTTCCTGCCTTTGCCTTGGTCAACATATCTGAAATTTCTCTGCTTTGTTCCTGTGTAAGACTTTGTCTGGCTGACATCCCTTCTGGTTTCTGATCCTGTTCCTCTGCTTCCAACTAAGCTGATTTCTGGTTTCCTGATCACTGGCTCGTCATGTTTACTGTTCTGTACCATTTTTATTACATTACATTAATGGTGTAATTTTTACTGAATTTTCTTTTTCAGTCTGATTTATGGTTCCTGACAAGCAGATTCAGGGAACATCCTGGACAGGGCATCGGCTGTCAAGTAGAAATTAAATCTAGAAAAGAATAAGGCCCACCTGGCTTGTCAAGTTCTTAGGCATTTTGCAGATCTTAGATATTCCAGATTTTTGTGATCTGTGAAAATCATAATTGAGTGGTTAGCGCCCTCCAGCAGGTACCTCCATTCTTCGAGGGACACTTTAATTGCCAGGAGTTCTCTGTTACCCACATCATAGTTTCTCTTGGTCTGATTCAGCTTCCTGGAGCAAAAGGCTAATGGGTGAAGCCGGGCCTTTTGGCCCTGACGCTGAGAGAGCACGGCTCCTGTAGCTACTTCGGATGCATCCACCTTGAGGACAAAGGGAAGAGCTGGGTCCGAGTGTTGCAACACGGGAGCAGAGGTGAAGAGAGCCTTCAGCTATTTAAAGGCATTTTGAGAATCCTGGTTTCAGGAGAAGCGTGAGTGTAGGTGAGTGAGCTGGGTGATCGGGGCAATGATAGTCGAGGAACTTCTAATGAATTTCCTATAAAAGTAAGCGAAGCCCACAAAGCTCTGGACCTCTTTCCTGTCAGAAGGTGCAGGCCATTCCAAGATTGCTGAGACTTTCTGAGTATCCATGGAGATCCCCTCCGTGGAGATTGAGTCCTAAGAACTGGATAGATTGTTTCTCAAACTCACACTTCTCTGCTTTGGTGTACAAGGCATGGGTTCTTAAGGTCTTTAACACTTTTCTGAGATGCTCTCGATGGAGTTCAAGTGAGGCTGAGAAAATTAGTATGTCATCCAGATAGACGCTTAAGATCAAGATACGTCAAGGTATTCCCTGAAGATGTCAGTCACAAAATGTTGGAGTGTCGAGGGGGCGTTACATGGCCCGAAGGGCATTACAAGGTACTCAAAGTGACCAAAGCGTGTTTGGAAGGTGGTCTTCCACTTGTCACCTTCCCTAATACGAACCAGGTTGTAGGCCCTCCATAAGTCCAACTTTGTGAAAACCTGAGCTGTTTGGAACCTTTGGAATAACTCCCAAATGATGGTAATATTATTAAGGTCCCTATAATCAATGCATGGTCTGAGAGAATGATCCTTCTTCTCGACGAAGAAGATGCCAGCTCCAGCAGGTGAAGAGGAGAGGTAGATGAATCCTTTGAATAGGTTTTCATCTATACAGGTATATTGTCGGAAGGCCTCCAGCTCCAGCTCAGATAAAGGAAAGATTATTCTGAAGGGTACTTCTGCTCCACGTAGCAAATCATTTGGGTAGTCGCAGGACCGAAGCGGTGGCAGGTCCTCGGCACCTTTCTTGTCAAAGACATCAAGGTAGGCCATTACTGAAACCTGGCTTCACAAATCCGACACTGCGTCTTCTGCTGCCCTATCACATGGTGGTCTTCGCTGGACTCACTCCCTCAGATCCAGTGGAAGCAAGGGAGGCAGTGTTTGAATCCTTCTAGCCCCACATAGCACCTTTCAGTTACTTCACCCACCCCCCTCTCTGTCTCTCTCCTCTTTTGAAGCACACTGCATTTGTCTTTTCTCCCCAGTTTCTCTAAGGGTAGCTGTAATCTACCG
>BLSH010434340.1:87711-102896 GCA_018402905.1 Glandirana rugosa
ACAGTTCTGACCGTTCTTCGGATGAGGTCAAGGTCCCCTTCACAATAGGGACGGCCCAAGAGTCGGCGTGGATTGGGAGGCGTAGAACGACGTCGAAGGGCTGTTCCTGTAAGTTCACAGCCGGTAGGACCTGAGCCCCCGGACGTCGACAAAGTATCTGAATAGTAAAAGACGGGTCGTGGCCCAGGGAGAGTCCGGGTTCCTTGCAGGTGACAGCTAGGCAAACCGGCTACCCAGTCGGTAGTTCAGTCCGCGTCACTGAGTCCTTTGGAAGGGAAATTGCCGGGCCTGCCGGCTCCCGGTGTGGTTGATGGCTGACCCATCGGCCAAACGGATCGACAGTGGACGTTCCTTGGGCCTGAGAGGGACCCGGTGCTGGGCAGAAAATGATAAGTCTATGAAACAGCTGCAGGCCCCCGAGTCCAGGATGGCCGACACTTGAATGTCCTTGTCGGGAAGCTGCAGCAAGATGCGGAGGGTTAGGTGCGGCTGAGAACCCGGCAGGGATAACACTTCCCCTGGAACTGGAGTAGGCTTCTTGCCAGTCTTGACAGAGCAACTATTAATGCGATGCCCCGAGTTGCCACAATAGAGGCACAATTTACCATCCATCCACCGCTGGCGTTCTTCCAAGGATAAAGACGGGTGGAAAAAACTAGCCCTCCTAGACTCATGATGTATTCGTGAAGAGGAGGTGGCCACTGAGCTGGGACCCGGAAGGTGCTTGAGGAGGCATCCAAGAAGGGCGCAGGGACACTACGGACCTCTCTGCGCTGCGCTCCCGCAAGCGACGGTCTATCTGGGTGGCCAGATTAATGAGTGCTTCCAGGGTGTGGGGAACCCCAACACGTGCCAGCTCGTCCTTAAGTGCTTCGGACAGTCCCAGCCGGAACTGGTGGCAGAGGGCCGCAGTATTCCAAGCGGTATCAGCGCTCCAGCGCCGGAACTGCATAGCCCTCTACGGGGCAACCACCCTGCTGGAGGGCATGGAGTGTCGCTTCTGCGGTGGCTGCCAGGTGCGGGTCCTCATATAGCTGGGCCATGGCCTTGAAGAATCCATCCAGAGTGGAGACCTCAGGAGCCTTCTGCTCCAGTAGCCGATGAGCCCAGGCCTGGGGGTCATTCTGGAGGAGGGATATTACTAAGCCCACTTTGGTGGCCTCTAAGGAGAACGTGTGAGGCTGGAGAGCAAAGTACAGATAACAGGCACTGCGAAAGGCCCTGAACTTCCTGCGGTCCCCCGTAAAACGCTCTGGCATAGGTACCCTAGGCTCCGTGGGCCGGATCACTGTGGTGCGGGGAGATGTATGCCCCCTGCTGGAGGGATCAGGAGTGGCCAAGTCCTGAACTTGGTCTTCCAGGCGTGCATATCCTTCCTGCAGGTTTTGCACTGCTTGGGTTAGTCCAGCGAGGTGTGTGCATAGCTCTTCCATGGGAGAGGGCCCCGGCGCAGACTCTGACATGGCTGTCCGCTTCTTTCACGTACCTGATGGTAGAGTCTGGCTTATCCCGGGGCAACCTCTCTTGCGACCCTGGTTCGAGAACCCCTGATAGTGGGAACAGGGAGCTCTGGAGCACAGGGGGGCACGAGGGCTGGAAAATCTTCAGGTGGTGAGGAGAAGTCCAAGGTAGCTCGTGCAAGACAGGAGAATAGTGGTTCCGTCCGAGTTGGCCACTGGCAGGCGGTGCGGTACAACGGGATCAGGCAAACGGATGGTCGGGTTCAGGCAGGGTCGGTAATGTGCTGGCAACAGAAGTACAGGAGGAGCAGGCAAACGGGTGGTCGTAGACAAGCCGGGGTCAGATGCAGACAGATATCAACAGGTCCGAAGGATAAGCCGGGGTCACAGGAACAGGAAGTCACACAGAAGGAGTCACCGGGGGGGTCATAGGTGTAGGAAACGCTGTAGAGCGGACAGCACTGGCCACCAGGCTCTGCTGACTGAAATAGAGCCGCCAGGCGCCATTTCCAGCGCGTGCGCACACGTGAGCACGCGCGCGCGCCAACGAACGCACACAGGCGCGCGCACCACCGCGGAAAGGCTAGGAAACAGTCTTTTCCTGACAGTACCCCAGTACCTGTCACCCGCCCATCAGAGTAACCAAGTACCTGTCACCAGACCATCAAAGTACCTGAGTACCTGTCACCAACCCATCAAAGTACCCAAGTACCTGTCACCAACCCTTCAGATTACCCGAGTACCTGTCACCTGCCCATCTGAGTACCTGAGTATCTGTCACCAGCCCATCAAAGTACCTGAGTACCTGTCACCTGCCCATCAGCGTACCAGAGTACCTGTCACCAGACCATCAGCATACTAGAGTACCTGTCCCCTGCCCATCTGAGTATCAGAGTACCTGTCACTAGCCCATCTGAGTACCCGAGTACCTGTCACTAGCCCATCTGAGTACCTGAGTACCTGTCACCTGCCCTTCAGATTACCCGAGTACCTGTCACCAACCCATCTGAGTAACCGATTACCTATCTGCAGCCCATCAGAGTACCCAAGTACCATTTACCAGTCCATCAGATTACCGAAGTACCTGTCTCCAGCCCATCAAAGTACCCGAGTACCTATCTGCAGCCCATCAGAATACCCGAGTACCTATCTGCAGCTCATCAGAGTACCTGAGTACCTATCTGCAGCCCATGCCTCATAGAATATACCTCGGGTGTTTGCTTTCCAAAATGGGGTCATTTTGTGGGTAATTCCACTGTCCTGGTGCCCCAGGGCCTTCAAAAGTGCGATAGGTATCAATGAAATTTTATGTGTAATTTATGCTCCTAGAACGCTTGACGGTGCTCCCTGCATGTTCGGCCTCTGTATGTGGCCAGGGTGTGAAAAAGTCTCACACATGTGGTATCGCCATACTCGGGACGAGTAGCAGAATATATTTTGGGGGTTAATTTTTGCTATATACATGCTATGTGTTCAAAATATCATATAAGTTGACCACTTTGTGAAAAAAAAATGTTTTCATTTTCTTTCCACGTATTCCGAAGGCTTGTGGAAAAAAATGAACCATTCAAAAGACTCATAATGCCTCATAGATTATGCGTTGGGGTGTTTTCTTTGCAAAATGGGGTCATTTTGTGCGTAATTCCATTGTCCTGGTTCTCCAGGGCCTTCAAAAGTGTAATAGGTCGTTAGGAAATTAGATGTGAAAATTCTGCTCCTAGAATGCATGACGGTGCTCCCTGCATGTTGGACCTCTATGTGGCCAGGCTGTGAGAGTCTCACACATGTGGTATCGCCATACTCGGGGCGAGTAGCAGAATTTATTTTGGGGTGTAAGTGGAAGTATGCATATGCGGTGTGTGAGAAATAACTTGTTGACATGACAATTTTGTGCAAAAAAATAAATAAATAATAATTTCTTAATTTTTCCCAAGAATTGTGGGAAAAAGGTACAACTTCAAAAAACTCGCCATGCCTCATACTAAATACATTGGAATGTCTACTTTTCAAAAAAGGGTAATTTGGGGGGTATTTGTACTTTCCTGACATTTCAGGGCCTCAAGAAATGAGATACGCCATCAGTGCATTAGGTGTGATCAATTTTCAATGATTGTAGACTCTATAACTTTCACACAGACCAAATAATATACACTTATTTTGGGTTATTTTTACCAAAGATAGGTAGCAGTATAGGTTTTGGCCCAAATTTATGAACAAAAATTACTTATTTGCAAAATGTTATCATAGAAACTAAAAAAAGTGTTTTTTTTTTCAAAATTTTCACACTTTTTTCACTTATGTCACAAAAAGTAAAAAACCCAGAGGTGATTAAATACCACCAAAAGAAAGCTCTATTTGTGTGAAAAAAAATTATAAAAATGTTGTTTGGGTACAGTGTAGCATGAGAGAGTAATTGTCATTCAAAGTGTGATAGCGCTGAAAGCTGAAAATTGGTCAGGGCAGGAAGGGGGTATAAACGTCCTGTATTGAAGTGGTTAAAAGGTGCCAGTGCCTGCAAAAAATTTCCTCCACTTCACGGTATTGGCTATGGTAATCAGATATGAAGCTCCACTGTTTACTAGTATCAACAGTAACTGGATCTTGTTTATCCCCTAAGAAGGTTTCTCTTGGGATATCCAAGGTCCTTTGAATCTCTCTGTTCAACTGTTCGGCCTTATAGCCTTTTTGGATAAATGTGTTCTTCACCATCTCTGATTGTTCCAGATAGTGTTCCCTTGAGGTACAGTTCCTCCTAATTCGTGTGAACTGTCCTCTTGGGATGTTCCTTAACCAGGAGGGATGGTGCCCACTGCCAATTGACAGATAACTGTTCCGATCTGTCGGCTTAAAATAAACCTTAGTGGCTAGGGCATCATCCCTCCTATAGATGGTCAGATCGAGAAAATTAATCTCAGTCTGACTATATTGATGTTCTAGCTTAAAATTGTTCTTGTTGTTATTCAGGCCCATGATGAACTGCTCTAAAGATTCGGGAGGCCCCTCCCAAATAAAGAACAGGTCATCAATGAAACTGCGGTAGAACAGAAGCTCCATTCTACGGTTAAGGAATACATATCCATCTTCAGTTCATCACGGGTCTGAATAACAACCGGAAACTTTATTAGGGGATAAACAAGATCCAGTTACTGTTGATACTAGTAAACAGTGGAGCTTCATATCTGATTACCATAACCAATACCGTGAAATGGAGGAAATTTTTTCCAGACACTGGCACCTTTTAAGGATGGATCGAACACTGGGACCTGTTCTCCCTGTTAAGCCCAACTTTGTTTATAGGAGGGCTCCTAAATTTGGGAACACCTTAGTGGAGAAGATCCTGGACCCTCCAATGGGAGGAAATGGGACATCCTTATGGCCAGATAGAAAGGGGTTCAGATCATGTGGCAGATGTAAGGCATGCAGATTGACAGGGAACAATACCAGACTACGTACTATTTTTTTGTTCCACAAGCACAGGTAAAAAGCACAATATAGATCAGTTTATAACGTGTGATACCACACACGTTGTATATGTGCTAATGTGCCCGTGTGGCCTAATGTACGTTGGAAGGACTAAACGCCCCATAAAGTTCCATATGGGTGAACATGTCACTAATATAACAAAAGGTTTCAAGTTCCATAGTGTCTCCCTACATTATAGGACTGTCCATAAGAGGGATCCCTCTACCTTACAGTTTTGAGGAGTGGAAAAACTAGTCCTCAACTGGAGGGGAGCTAATAAGGTGATGGAGATATCTAAGAAGGAAACCCGTTGGATCCACCTTTTAAGGACTCTCAATCTCTAAGGATTGAACATAGAGTTGGATCTGAATTGCTTTTTGAGCAATTCATGATCCAACCCTATCGGAGATCCCCCCCCTCCCCCCCCCCCCTTCTCCTTCCATATGTACACATGTCTATAGAGGACGTATAAAGGCAATATTTAGCGGTTTTGGAAATGGAGCCCGATTGGGTGACTGCTCCCACTTCAGGAGGGATCCATGTCCTCACCAATCAGAGATTGGATGTAATGTTTCCTACACTTGAATGAACAGCTATTTTCAATGAGTACCACGATATGCAACAGTTTGATTTTTAATAGGCAGACTATATGATATATATAGTTTATAATGTCAATATATATAATTATATGTATACTCTTAAGCATGGCTTGGAAGCGTGAGATTTAGCTTTTTAGATCTTTTTTTGATCTTTTCTGTATATGAAATGATATGGGCATCCCCCTTTTTTTTTTGCCTGAACTGCTGGTTAAAAGCTCAAGAGTGGGAATCTTTTGAGTGAAATCGTTTTGATATTGACTGCAGGTGTTTGCTGTGTTTGCAGTTTTTTTGTTTTTTTGGGGGCTTTTTCTTTGCAGCTTTTTACAACTTTTTCTGTCACTTTTTAAATAGCTTTTTTTTCTTTCCTTCCTTCAAACTACTAATTAACCTCCTCGCGCCGCCGCTATAGCCGAATGACGACTACAGCGCGGCTCTAAAATGCCGGGAGGACGTCTATTGACGTCCTCCCATTTGGCTCGTGCTGCGCGCGCTCCCGCGGGCGCGAGCGGCGCGTGCACGTGCCGTTGCACCCTGCGGGAGCGTGCCCGCGGGTCGGGCGGACCCGATGTCCGCCGGAGACCCGCGATCTCCTTACAGAGAGCAGGAACGGGGAACCGCCGAAGTAAACACGGCGGTTCCCCGTTCTGTGAAGAGGGGCATGCCAGATCTACTGATCCCTGTCACTGGGATCAGTTAGATCTGTCATGCCCCTGTCAATCACTGCCCCCTGCAGGTTAACCCCTTCAATGCCAATGACATTTATACAGTAATCAGTGGATATTTAAATTTCTGATCGCTGTATAAATGTCATTGGTCCCAAAAAAGTGTTAAAAACGTCCGACATGTCCGCCCCGATATCGCAGTACCGATAAAAATCGCAGATCGCCGCCATTACTAGTAAAAAAAAATAAATAAATAAAAACGCCATAAATCAATGTCCATAGTTGTAGGCGCTATAACTTTTGCGCAACCCAATCAATAAACGCCGATTGCGATTTTTTTAACCAAAAATATGTAGAAGAATATAAATCGGTCAAAACTGATGAATAAATTTGTTTTTTTATATTTTATTTTTGGTTATTTATTATAGCAAAAAGTAAAAAATATTGTTTTTTTTTCAAAATTGTTGCTCTTCTTTTGTTTATAGCGGCGATCAGAAATGACGCAGAGGCGATCAAATACCACCAAAAGAAAGCTCTATTTGTGGGAAAAAAAGGACGCAAATTTTGTTTGGGTACAACGCCGCACGACCACGCAATTGTCATTCAAAGAGCGACAGCGCTGAAAACTGAAAATTGGTCCGGGCAGGAGGGGGGTTTAAGTGCCCAGTAAGGAAGTGGTTAAGGGAAGTGGATAATTGGTCATAGGTGATCCAATTCCTATAAAGCTCTCTGTTGAACTAATTTCTGAGCTTGCTCATCTTGAGCTTGCTACCTCATTGCTTGCTGGACCTCTGACCAAGTAGACCTTGACTAAGTGGTGAGTTAAAAACCAGAGTTTAAAACAGGAGATTATAACAGGAGTCTTCAAACCTGTAAGTAACATCTGAAATTTCCTGTTATTAGTGTCATTGTATCTGGGAAAATGTGTGCTAGCAAGATTGAATGTTTTGTACAGTACACAGTGTGCCGCATGTATGCAACTATGGAGCAATAGCTCTAGGATGGATACCGCTGCGACAGATGTGAGAAGGTTGCCCTTCTGGAAGCTCGCATTAGAGATCTGGAGGAGCAAATTGCAACGCTGGGCAGAGCTGTCAACTTTGAAAGGGGTCCTCTGCTCACTGAGCAGGTGGCTAGTAGGGTTAAGGGGGAGGGTGAAGGGGTAAGTCAGGATTATAAGGTAGGTAGATGGGTTAATACAGTTAGAGGGAGCAGTAGGGGCTCACAGAAAAGGAAGGCCAGCCCCGGGTTTGAGCACCCTAACAGATTTGCCAAGTTGAGTGAAGATGTGGGGGTGGCAAACTCAGAGGTGGCAGCTCTGGATGTCACTGCTCCCCCTAACAGCCGGGAGAGCAGCCCATCCAGTAGGGGTGGTAGGGGGTAGTGCAGGTAGGCCTAGACAGTTGGTGGTAATTGGGGATTCTATAATTAGAAGGACTGATAGAATAATTTTTCGCCAGGATCGCCTGAACCGAATGTTTTGCTGTCTCCCTGGTGCCAGGGTTCGGCATGTGGTGGACCGGGTTGATAAATTACTGGGAGGGGCTGGGCATGACCCCACTGTCTTGGTCCACGTTGGAACCAATGACAAAATGTATGGAAGGTGGAGGCTCCTTAAAAAACAATTTAAAGAATTAGGTTGCAAGTTGAAGGGAAGGACCTCCAAGGCAATATTCTCTGAAATATTGTCTGTGCCATGCGCAACACAGGAAAGGCAGGGGGAGATTAGAGCCCTGAATGCATGGCTAAAGGTCTGGTGTAAGGAGGAGGGCTTTGGGTTTTTAGAGCACTGGGCTGACTTTTCATTGGGGTGCAACCTATATGCTAAAGATGGTTTGCATCTAAATGGAAGGGGGTCTGTTGTGCTAGGGGAGAGGTTTTAGGGAGGGCTGGAGGAGCATTTAAACTAGGATTGAGGGGGGAGGGTGCATGACATTATAATGGTGTAGACAGGTCAGACAGGGGTCAGCCCCTATTGGTAGGTGGAATAGGGAAAGATGGGGGGAGGGCTAAGGAAGATAAAAATATGCAACATACATGTGCAAAATGTGACAGTGAATTAAAGTGTTTGTTCACCAATGCCAGGAGTCTGCCAAGCAAAATAGGTGAGTTGGAAGCTCTGGTGCATGAGGAGAATTATGATTTGATTGGTATAGCTGAATCTTGGCTTCATTCTTCACATGACTAGGCTATTATTATTCCTGGCTATGCTCTCCTTCGGAAAGACAGGGTAAAACGGAAGGGTGGGGGTGTCTGTCTCTATGTGAGAAGTGATCTCAAAGCGAGTGTGAATGATGACCTAGTTGATGGAAAGTGTGATGAGTCTGAAGCATTATGGGTAGATCTGCATATCGGTGTGCACACTACAAAGGTTATCATTGGAGTTTGTTATAGACCTCCCAGTGTTAAAGAGGAGGTGGAGACTCTGCTCCTTGCACAGATGGAAAGAGCTGGAAGGGCTGGGACAGTGATAATAATGGGGGATTTTAACTACCCGGAAATTAACTGGAGTAATGTCACTGCTGGGACAGCTAAAGGGCAAAAATTTATAAACCTATTACAGGACAATTTTATGGTCCAGTTTATTGAGGCCCCAACTAGGAATGATGCTTTGCTCGATCTGTTAATCTCAAACCATGCAGAGCTTATTACCAATATTCATATAAAGGAACATCTGGGTAACAGTGACCATAACATGATTTCATTTAATGTAAGCTGCAAGCAACAAACACATACGGGAAATATAAAAACACTTAATTTTAAGAGAGCAAATTTTACAAAGATGAGAGCTGCTCTCCAGGACTTAGACTGGGAGGGAATATTGGCATAGATGAACACAGAACATAAATGGGAATTTTTCAAAAAAACTGTATGCAAACTCACTGCAAAGTATATTCCCATGGGCAATATGTTTAAAAGGCTAAAAAGAAAACCTATTTGGCTCACAACCAAAGTTAAAAAAGTTATAAATGATAAGAAAAGAGCGTTTAAAAAATATAAAAATGAGGGCAACACTGTCATCTTTTAAATGTTACAAAGAATATAACAGAATATGTAAAAAGGAAATAAAGGATGCAAAAATTCACAACGAACGACAGATTGCAAAAGATAGTAGGACAAACCCCAAAAAATTCTTCAAATATATTAATAGTAAAAAGGTCAGGTCTGAGCATGTAGGTCCTTTACAAAATAATCTAGAGTGCATGACTGGGGACAAAGAGAATGCAAACTTATTAAATACTTTCTTCAGCTCTGTGTATACAAAGGAGCATGGGGAAGCTCATGTCCACAATGGGGGTGGAAGTAACACAGCCCCAAATGATCCACAATGGCTCAAAAGTGAAATGGTCCAGAAGTATTTAGACAGAATAAAGGTAGATAAAGCACCTTGACCAGATGGCATCCATCCACGAATCCTAAAAGAATTGAGCTCTGCCATTTCAAAGCCATTGTATATAATTTTTAGAGACTCCTTAATGACTGGAATAGTACCACTGGATTGGCGTAGGGCCAATGTGGTGCCCATATTTAAAAAGGGATCAAAGTCTTTATCAAGTAACTATAGACCTGTTAGTTTAACTTCTATAGCTGGGAAGTTACTGGAGAGTTTAATAAAAGACCACATAGATGAGTTCTTGTTGGAAAAAAATGTTTTAAGCAACAGACAGCATAGATTCATGAGACAGAAGTTGTCAAACAAACCTGATTTCTTTTTAAGAGGAGGTAAGTAAAACCTTGGATAGAGGGGTGGCTGTGGAGGTGGTATACTTGGATTTTGCGAAAGCGTTTGACACCGTTCCCCACACGGCTAATGTGTAAGGTAAAGTCTACAGGCTTGGAAAGATCAGTTTGTAAATGGATAGAAAACTGGCTAAAAGACCGAATTCAGAGAATAGTGGTTAATGATTCTTATTCTGAATGGTCTAAGGTTATCAGTGGTGTACCCCAAGGTTCAGTGTTGGGACCCTTACTTTTCAATATGTTTATAAATGATATAGGGTCTGAGATTAAAAGTACCATTTCAGTGTTTGCAGATGACACCAAGCTATGCAGTGGAATAACGTCTTTGCAGGATGTCTCCAACTTACAAGCAGACCTCAATGCACTGTCTAATTGGGTGACTGTGTGGCAAATGAGGTTTAATGTTGACAAATGTAAAGTTATGCACTTGGGGGCTAAGAATATGCATGCATCGTACATACTAGGGGGGGAGTACAACTGGGGGAATCCATAGTGGAGAAGGATCTGGGGTTTTGGTGGATCATAAGCTTAATAATGGCATGCCAAGCTGCGATTTCCAAAGCAAGCAAAATCCTTTCTTGTATTAAGAGAGGTATGGACTCCAGAGAAAGAGACATTATTTTGCCCCTTTACAAATCATCAGTAAGACCTCATCTGGAATATGCAGCTCAGTTTTGGGCACCAGTTCTCAAAAAGGATATCGGGGAACTGGAGAAGGTACAGAGAAGGGCAACCAAACTAATAAAAGGCATGGAGGAGCTTAGCTATGAGGAAAGACTAGAGGAACTGAATTTATTTTCTCTTGAGAAGAGGAGGTTAAGCGCGGATATGATCAACATGTACAAATATATAAGTGGTCCATATAGTGAACTTGGGGTTGAGTTATTTACTTTAAGGTCATCACAAAGGACAAGGGGGCACTCTTTACATCTAGAGGAAAAAAGATTTAATCTACAAATACGGAAAGGTTTCTTCACAGTAAGAGCTGTGAAAATGTGGAATAGACTCCCTCCATAGGTGGTTTTGGCCAGCACGGTTGATTCCTTTAAAGAAAGGCCTGAATTATTTTCTTAATGTAAATAATATAACTGGGTACTAACATTTATAGGTAAAGTTGATCCAGGGTGTATGCCTCTCGGGGGATCAGGAAGGAATTTTTTCCCCCGATATAGCAAATTGGATCATGCTTTGCTGGGGTTTTTTGCCTTCCTCTGGATCAACTGTGGGTGAAGGATTGTATATGGGATTGTTTGGTTATATATAAATTATTATTTATTTTTTTTTTTTTGGTTGAACTGGATGGACTTGTGTCTCTTTTCAACCTGGCTAACAATGAAACTATGTAACAGTTTACACACTGCTTGTTTTTTATTTTATCGTTTAGCCCTTATATAAATCTCTGATACCTTAAGGGTTAACAGCCTAGACGGACATTATGTCCGAACAAATGTTAAGTGAGCGGAGAGAGATGAGGTGCACTTATGCCACTCATTCGTGCTTAGATTATACACTGCCTGCCATTAATCTTAGCTTTTTGGTCCCCACATAACATGCCAGCATTTTAAGGGTTAACAACACAGACGGACAATACGTCCGAACGAACGCTGAGCCAGTTGAGAGATAGTGCCCACCTATGCCATCTAGTGGTTTAAAAGAGCCGGTACTTAAGTCTGGTCATCTAGTCGTATGGCCAGCCCTTGTGACCAAGTCGGAAGTGACGAAAAGCGTCAGAGCATGGCCATACGACTCAGGCTGAGTGGATTGGAGGCAAGGCGCCCCTGCGGATGAGTGAGAGCGAACGGCGATCATGGACAGGTAACAAGACCGCTCCTATATGCTATACCAATGACCGTTTAAAATTTTGTACCTGTAAGCGCATTTTTTACCATTAAAGCCGATCTTTTAACTAAGTGATACGCTATGAGAATTCATTTTTGCTTTTTTCCATATGAGCAGCTGTACTGGAAGGGGTAAACAGAGGAAGCAGGTTTGCTCTGTTGATTATTCTGTTGGATATTCTGCTGAATATTCTATTGGATATGCTGATTGACCTCAGAATGTCTGGTGAGCCTCAGTGTGTTTAAAGTTTTCACGTGGTGACACTGGTGGAGGATTTCCAGGCTTGGTATAACACCAGCCCTGAAGCACTTTATGGACAGTGGAATTTGATTACTTTAATTGGACTTTTAAGCACATGCACTTTATGGATTAGGTCATATTATGTAGTCCTCATTGGACCATTTATTAGATATATGCACAATCGAATTCGATTTTGAATTGCACTGCTGAAAACTATTTATTTCAACAGGTTTTCAACTTTATGCATAAAATCCCATCACGTTGCATACTTTCAAAAATCCGATACACATTTAATTCCTTTAGCCAACTCTGTCAATCTGTCATGAAAGTTAACATGCATAAAGACCCAAATTGAGACATTGTAGCAATCTGCTTACTGGTATTGGATCTGGTCTATTTTTAGTCCACCCTATAATGGTATTGGTGTCATTTCTTAACCACTGTCCATATCTGTCTGTCATTTCTGTCAAAGGACTTTACTTGTGCCACTTCTACCTCTCCCGGCTTGAGAGGTCCATGGAAGTACAGTGCTCCCAATCTAGAGTCCTCACTCTGAGCCTCTAATTGCAATTTTGGGTCGTAACCAAAATAGTTTCTTCCTGGGCCACACACAGTAGCTGTCAAATGGCACTTTATTACACTTGGCCACACAGGCCTACTCTTGCCACATAGGCATTACTCGCCACACCGGCTCACACTACAGTCCTCTGGTTTGATTTTCTCACAAGTCTCATAAATGTATTGACACCCCAAGCATAGAAACAAAACATCAACAATCCAACAATGATAATTATTATTGGCTCTATTATTTCTGAAACAGGTAAAGTAAAGGAGTTATTTGGGTCAAACTGTGTAACATCATCAACATTACTCTAGTTTACACTCAATTTTATCTTACCATCTCATCAAAAACACAAGACTTCTTCAGCCAATGGACCCCAGGCACCGATTGCTAGTCGCCGTGGCAGGCACAATAAGTAAGAGCACATTTTCTTACTGTGGCCACTGGTCTGCTCACCAAGGGTTTCACAACCCCTCTGGCCGGGAGTCCACCGGAGCTGGATCCAAGTCGCAGGCACCATTTGTTAAGCCAGATTAGGGAGTCTTTAAACAAGCCTGTTCAGATGAGATAGTAGATCTACATTGAAAGAATAGGTGATATTTATTACACCGCAGTTGAGAAATACAACACAACAGAGACTCAGCTTTGTGAGCTGAGCAAAGAAAGGAAGTATCTCTCTGATTTACAAGACATCAAGCTAAACAATTTATAATTATGAATATGTGTAAGATGTGGGTGTGTGTAAAGTGTATTCTAGGTGTGATCTTGAAAATTAGTCCAATCAGTGTTCATATCTTCTTAATAGCAAACAAGCAGTTAAGTAGGTCTTAACATCATGTGATCAATGGAAAGTCAAACGAAACATGGAAAGCGACATGACAGTTCTATCTTAGACCGGTTAGATAAGATCCATTCTTGAAGCCAAAAGGCAGTGAACAGTTGATTTTTTGGCTGGCAGTGAAGGTCACCCTAGACTGGCAATTCTGTGTCTAAAAAGAAACGAGCAAGTGCATTACAAATTCTTTAAAGTGATCTCTCTCTCTCTCTATATATATATATATATATATATATACAGTCCCTGACAAAAGTCTTGTCGCTTGTGTACAAATTGACCTGAAGTGCCGCTGAAATATATTTCTAATCAAGATTTTTTTTTACAAGAGATGGCTCATTTAAATCCCAACAGCTTTTGTAATAATGTTTCAGTGCAAAACGAAACTGTCAAAAGGTATTCTAATATTCACAGCTTGGTAAAGCCCATTGAGTCAATTTTTGCAAAGACATAAGTGTTGTCGCCTTGTCATATGAGCTTCACCTGTGACTAATAATGGATCAATTAGGTCTCAGGTGTGTATAAAAAGAACCCAGTACACTAGATCTTCACATCAACTGCAACTAGACCTCTGCAAACATGCCTAAGATTCACCCTGAGACTAAAGTTTTGATTATCAAGAGGCTGAAGACCGGATCCACTGCTGGTGTGGCAGACACCTTCAATGTGTCTCAGCGTCAAGTACAGAGGATAAAAAAAAGATTTGAAGAAATTGGAGATGTTTTTAACAAGCCCAGGTCAGGCACACCCCGCAAGACAACTGTTCGAGAGGACCGTTTGTTGGCTCGAAAATCCAAGGCCAGCCCATTTTCCACTGCAACAGAGCTTTATGAGACCTGGTCACCTAAAGTCCCTGTGTCAACCAGAACAGTTTGTCGGATTATGTCTCGAAATGGCCTCCATGGTCGAATCAGTGCCCAGAAGCCAGCACTAAACAAAAGACAATTGAAAAACCATGTGGCATTTGTCAAGACCTACAGCCTGCTAAAAGGATGGATGCTAGAAAAGTGGCAGAAGGTGGACTTTTCAGATGAATCTTCTGTTGAATTACACCACAGTCACCGCAAATATTGCAGGAGACCTACTGGAGCCCGCATGGATCCGAGATTCTCCCAGAAAACAGTGAAGTTTGGTTCCGGAAAAATCATGGTTTGGGGTTACATCCAGTATGGGGGTGTGCGAGAGATCTGCAGGGAGGAAGGCAACATCAATAGTCTAAAATACCAAGAAATCTTAGCTACCTCTTATATTCCCAACCATAAAAGAGGCCAAATTCTGCAGCAGGATGGTGCTCCATCGCATACTTCCATCTCTACATCAAAGTTCCTCAAGGCGAAGAAGATCAAGATGCTCCAGCCCAGTCATCAGACATGAACATCATTGAGCATATGTGGGGTAGGATGAAAGAGGAAGCATGGAAGACGAAACCAAAGAATATTGATGAACTCTGGGAGACATGCAAGACTGCTTTCTTTGCTATTCCTGATGACTTAATCAATAAATTGTATAAATCCTTGCCAAACTGCATGAATGCAATCCTTCAAGCTCATGGAAGTCATACAAGATATTAAATTTGGATCTCACAGCACCACTACTTAATTTGCTGACATATTTTTGTATTTGCAGTAAATTTGTTCAATTTCTGTATAGGCGACAAAAATTTGACCTTTCTGTCTTGATTAAATTATAAATCTTTTTTCAGTGAAATTAATTTATTTCAGTGCATTAAACATCATTTGGGAGGGTTTTAGCTTTTCATATGAGCTATTTCTCACACCAATTAATTAA
>BLSH010434340.1:105171-122137 GCA_018402905.1 Glandirana rugosa
TAAACATCATGCACTCCCGGACCCCCCCCCCCCCCCACACACACACACAGTAGAATGAGCAGTGCACATTAGCTGCAGTCTACACACTACAAATCTCATAATCCATATTCATAGTACATCTTGCGAATGAGCAAGAGAGGGCAGCTGCATTCCTACATACAGCGGGACCATGGAAAATAAACATAGTCACCCTCTAACAGAAAGTTGGTTCACAGGAGCAAAAAAAAAAAAAAGGAATTTGGAGGAGATTATAATGTACTTTTCTAAGGCAAGAACACATATTTGAATATAATTTTTTAACCTTATTGTATTCTCACTTTAAGGACAAAGTCCCACCTTTTTCAAAGATTTACAAAGCTTCCATTTGGTCCTTTGTTCATACATTCTTTAAGTTTTACTAGGTGAATGTTCAAGCCTCATCTGATGTGAGATTTGGGTGCAAGGTCCTTCAGACAGCTTTTTGAGCTGCAGGCTGACATGGGTTTTGATCTGTTTCATTATATGTTGAGATTTTGTTTGCTGTATTGCCAAGCCCTCAGATGGACTACTCTTGTATGCCCCAACTGTATCTGAAAACTACTGATCCCATGTCCCTTAATGAACAATAAAGAAAACAGGAGTTTTGTAGGTAATGTCAGAGAAAACTGAGTACTGTCCGTGATACTTTTTTTATTTGCACTAACATAAAATTTTTCAGGACAAGCTTTCGGGGTATCTCCCCTTCCCCGAAAGCTTGTCCTGAAAAATTTTATGTTAGTGCAAATAAAAAAAGTATCACGGACAGTACTCAGTTTTCTCTGGCACTATTGCACTAATACGGCTACAATCACTTCAAGCGTATAGGTAATGTAAAAGCCATTTCTTGTTGTTCATTAAGGTACACAGGTCTTACCCCTCTGTTTTCTTGTGATTCACTCATAATACTGCTTTTATACAAAGTTGAGGCTTGCTGGGACTTGAAGGCGTTATACCTGGCTGACCAACAGCTTTTTTGTTTGTTAATCCCCCCCAAAAGGTGACAGTATAACCCAGCTATATCAGAATAGCTACTGATCTTCTGTCCCTTAATAAACTCTAAAAAATGGTAAGTACAATAATACTGTTTTATGCATAAATCAACCTTGTAGCTTTTTTTCTGGATTATTACTTCTTTTTTGTTTGCTTAGAGTCACATCACCTTATTGTATTTTGTGCTGTTCTCGTTATGTTTATTGACATAGTATGTTTTAAAGCCCCTGCATTGGCGAACCTGGAGCTCATGTCCTGCTTTGAAAATATTAAATTAAAAATTATGGGAATAAAGAAAGAGTAAGTAACACTTCCTAGGTACATGTCAGTGTTTTATTCACAGTAAGTAATCTGTTTCTGATATCAAGAGAGAAAACTAGGTTTTGAGACCTGATATGATATGTCAGACATGTTGTTTCCAGGACTATTCTATTAACTTTAACATACATCAAGTACTTTTCATTGAAAATGGATTAATCATTCTTTTATGTTTACCAGGGAAGATATACAGTGCCTTGAAAAAGTATTCACACCCCTTGAAATTTTCCACATTTTGTCATGTTGAAACCAAAAACCTAAATGTATTCTTTTGGGATTTTATGTGATAGACCAACACAAAGTGGCACATAATTGTTAAGTGGAAGGAAAATGATAAATGGTTTTCAACATTTTTTACAAATAAATGTATGTGAAAAGTGTGCCATGCATTTGTATTCAGCCCCCTTTACTCTGATACCCCTAACTAAATCTAGTGAAACCAATTACCTTCAGAAGACACCTAATTAGTAAATACAGTCCACCTGTGCGTAATTTAATCTCAGTATAAATACAGATGTTCTGTGAAGCCCTCGGAGGTTTGTTAGAGAACCTTAGTGAACAAGCAACATCACGAAGGACAAGGAACACAACAGGCAGGTCAGAGATAAAGTTGTGGAGAAGTTTAAAGCAGGGTTATGTTATAAAAAAATCCTAAGTTTTTAACATCTCATGGAGCACTGTTCAATACATCATCCAAAAATGGAAAGAGTATGGCACAACTGCAAACCTACCCATAGCCATCCAACTAAACTAATGGGCCAGGTAAGGAGAGCATTAATCAGAGATGAAGCCAAGAGGCCCATGGTTACTCTGGAGGAGCTGCAGAGATCCACAGCTCAGGTGGGAGAATCTGTCCACATGTTAGGAAGTGAATCTGTGACGAAAATGGACTCTGTCCACCTATGCGCGTTCACGCGCAAGCGCCGGAAACAGCGGCAAACGGCTCTATTTAGGCTGATTGCACCCAGTAGCAAGTGCTCTCTGATCTATAGCGTAAAGTGTTTGTTCCTGAGAGACCCGTAACCTGTTTATCTGTTCCTGTGACCCGGCCTGTCCTGACCTTGTCTGATCTCTGCCTGCACCGACCCCCGGCTTGCCTACGACCACTCTTCTGCCTGATCCTTGTGTACCTCTGCTTCCTGCCTGTTGATGACCCTGCCTGGACCCGACCATCCACCTGCCTGCTCCTCCTGTACCGCACCGCCAGCCTGTTGATGATCCGGCCTGCACCACTGCGCTTCTGTTGCACAAGCGCTCCAGCGGACTTCCTAATACCACCAGTGACCCAGTCCGACCCACGTGACATCCTGCACTCCCGAGCCATCTGTCTGCTCTACCAGGGGCTCCTGAGTCAGGGTAGTAAGAAAGGTTGCCTACTACATAAGTCAGACTCTTCCACAAGGCACGTGACAGTATCAGACAGCCATGCCTGAGTCTGCGCAGAGGCTCTCTCTTACGAACGAACCGTGTAAACATTTGACCAGCCTCACCCAAGTTGTGAGAGACATGCAAGATGGCTACCTCCGGCTGGAGGACCAAATCCGGGAGCTTCCTCAGAATGCCATCGCCCCCGCACCTATGGAGCCCGAGGTGCCCTTACCCAAACGGTTCACGGAGGACCGTAAGAAATTTCGGGTTTTTCACATATCCTGTGAACTCTTTGTTGCCCTTCAACCCTGCACCTTCTCTCAAGAGAGCACTAAAGTGGGACTGGTCATATCCCTCCTCTGGGATGGGCCCCAGACCTGAGCTCACCGGCTACTGGAGCGAAAGGCTCCCGAAACCACAGACCTTCCACGGTTCTTCCAGGCCATGGCTCGATTATATGAGGACCCGCACCAAGCTGCCACAGCAGAAGCCGCACTTCATGCCCTCCAACAGGGCCATTGTACAGCTGAGGACTATGTGTTGGAGTTTCACTGCATGGAATGACGCGGCCCTCCGGTTCCAGTTTCGGCTGGGTCCTTCCGAGCCACTCAAGGATGAGTTAGCTTGTGTCGGGGTACCTCTGGCCCTGGATGCCCTGATTGATCTGGCCATCCAAATCGACCGCCGCCTGTGGGAATGTTGCACCGAAAGGTACGTCACCCCCACGTACTCCTCCTCTCCTGGGTACTTTCCAGTATCCTGGCTGTTCAATCCACGACGCCCGGCTCTTCCTCCCGAAGAAAGGCAGAGATGCCTGTCCTATGGCTTGTGCCTGTATTGCAGTGGTTCTGGACATTCAGTGCAGACCTGGCCGTCAAACGGGGCAAGAGTTCTCCACTCACCCAAGGGGAGATACTTTCCACGCCTGACCCCAAGACACACATAGTACTCCCCATTGTCCTGCAGCTGCCCAGTGGGGATATCCCAGTCCTAGCCATTATAGACTCCCGAGCCTGCAGCTGCTTTGTGGACTTGAATTTTGCAGCTCTGCACGGAATACCTCTCAGGCCCAAGGCCCGTCAGATGACTCTTCCCTTGGCCGACGGTTCCACCATTAGATCTGGATCCGTTACTCATGAGACAGTTCCGCTCTCAACCCGAACATCAGGCGGTCACTCTGAACTCCTGCTACTGGATGCCATTGCGTCCCCGCTGTTTCCAGTCATTCTCGAACTTCCCTGGCTTCAGGCACATTGCCCACACATCGACTGGGTCACTGGCAACGTTCAGTTTAATTCCACCTACTGCCATCACCACTGCTTTACACTGCCCATTGGACCTTCCCTATCTGCATCCCAGCCCCAAATCTGAGAGTCACCTTGCTGTTCCTACAGAATACCATGACTCACTCGATATGTTTAGCAAGAAGGGGACGGATGTCTTGCTGCCACACTGATCCTACGACTGCCCCATAGAGTTGCACTCTGGCATGGAGGTACCTTTTGGCAGAATCTACCCACTGTCGGAGAAGGAACTGGCAGCCCTTAAATGCTACCTGGATGAAAATCTGTAGAAGGGATTCATCTGGCCCTCCACATTCCCTGCCGGGGCTGGGATATTCTTTGTGGAAAAAAAGGATAAGTCCCTAAGACCCTGTATCGACTACAGAGACCTTAATAAAATCATGGTCAAGAACCGATACCCGCCCCCGTTAGTGCCGGAGCTATTTCAGAGGCTTGGCTCCGCCACTGTCTTCTCCAAACTAGAACTCCGAGTGGCCTATAATCTTATTCGATTTAGGGAAGGGGACGAATGGAAAATGGCCTTCCGAACCCGGTTCGGCCATTATGAATGCTGTTTGGACTGTGCAATGCACCAGCCACATTCCAACACCTAGTCAACGATATCTTCCGGGACTTCCTTGACCTGTTTGTGTGGTGTACTTAGATGATATCCTCATCTTTTCCCCTTCCCTGGAGGAGCACCGTAACCATGTCAAGAGCGTGCTGAGTCGTCTTTGCCAGCATGGCCTGTACGCAAAGGCAGAGAAGTGCGCATTTGAATGCTCCAGCATTTCATTTCTGGGCTTCATCCTCCCAGTCTCAGGCATCACCATGGACCCCCAGAAGGTCTCCGCCATATTGGACTGGCCGTTGCCAACCAACAAGAAAGCGGTACAGCGCTTTGTCAGCTTTGCAAATTTTTACCGGAAGTTTGTTAAGGGGTTCTCTGCTGTGATCACCCAACTGACAAAGCAAAGTGCCCACTTCCGCTGGACACCTGAAGCTCAAGCAGCCTTCCAGCGGCTCAAAGAGCTCTTCGCTTCTGCTCCAGTCTTGAAAGACCCAGACCCTGCTCTGCCTTACATACTGGAGATAGACGTCTCCGGGACAGCAGTAGAAGTGGTACTCTTCCAAAGACAGGGACCTAAAGCCGCACTTCACCCTATTGCCTTCTACTCCCGGAAGCTGACACCCCCGGAAAGAAATTATGACGTGGGTGTTAGGGAGCTTCTAGCCATAAAATCTGCCTTACAGGAATGGTGGTATCTGTTGGAAGGAGCCTTGCACCCAGTTCTAGTTTTTACTGATCATAAAATCTTGGAGTACCTGCGCTCCGCCAAGAGACTCAAACCCCGCCAGGCCCGATGGGCTCTCTTTTTCTCACGATTCCAGCTCCATATTACCTATCGACCCGGATCAAAGAATGTGAAACCTGACACCCTGTCACGCATGTTTCTTGAACCAGGGGACTCTCTCCCACCTGATACGATCCTCCCTGCCTGGAATTTCCTGTTGGTCCAAGAGGATCTCTTATCCCGGATCAGGCAATCTCTTGCTGGGTCCTCTACCCCACCTGATCCCAAGCTGACTCTACAAGACGGGTTGTGGTGGTACGGTATGAAGATTTTCGCCCCTTAGGAGCAACGCCTAGCAGTCCTTGAACTGTGCCACGACCACAAATCTGCAGGACATTTTGATGGTCACAAGACTGCAGACTTACTCTCCCGGTCCTTTTGGTGGCCACTGGCCGACAAGGATTGCAAGGAGTATGTGAAACCCTGTCCCACCTGTGCTCGCAACAAGATCGACATAACCAAGGCATGGGGGCTTCTGAAGCCACTTTCTATCCCCGAAAACCCATGGTCACAACTCTCCATGGACTTTATAGTGGAACTACCCCCTTCCGCAGGATTCACGACCACCCTTGTAGTTGTTGACCGCCTCACGAAGATGGCACATTTTATCCCCATGAAGGGTACGCCTTCAGCAATCCAAGCGGCAGAGACTTTTATTAAAGAAATTGTCCGCCTCCACAGCCTTCCCAGCAACATTGTGTCTGATTGAGGGTGCAATTCACGCCCCGGGTCTGGAAGGCTCTCTGCTCAGTTTAGGTATCAAATTGGCTTTCTCCTCCCCCTACCATCCACAAACCAATGGCCAGACGGAGAGAATGAATCAAACCTTGGAACAGTACCTGCGCTGCTACTCTTCCTTTGCCCAGAACGATTGGGTCTCCCTGCTATTAGTAGCCGAGTTTGAGTACAACAACTCTGTTCATTCCGGCAGCCAACCAGTCACCATTCTGGGCAAACCTTGGCTACCACCCCTCCTTCCTCCCTAACCTGATGCCTGAAAGCACTGTACCTGCTTTCACCAGCTTCCTCGAAGAGAATAATAAGCTTCTCCAGGAGACTCTGTCCCGGACACAAGAATGTAACAAACGGGCCTTCGATAGGAGGAGGGGGGAGCTGGACCTGCAGCCAGGCGATCAAGTCTGGCTGTCCACCAAAAATCTCAGACTTTCTTGCCCCTCAAAAAAACTGGGACCTAAGTTCATGGGGCCTTTCTCGGTCAAGAGAAAAGTTAACAGAGTGGCATATGAGCTGAACCTCCCCTCTTCTCTTCGAGCACACCCGGTATTCCACGCCACCCTGCTTAAACCTGTGACAAGAGATCAATTTCCAGGAAGGAAAATGGCTCCACCTGGACCGGTTCTTGTGGACGGAGAGGAGGAGTATGAAGTCAAGGCCATCCTCGACTGCAGAGTAAGAGGGGGCTTGACTCAGTACTTAGGTGGAAGGGGTATGCACCAGAAGAAAGCTCCTGGGAATCCGAAAGGCACATCCATGCCAAGGAACTTATCCGGTCATTTTGGAGGAATCATCCGGATCTGAAGACCCAGCTGGGCATCCGGAGGCTGCCCCTTGGGGGGGCAATGTTAGGAAGTGAATCTGTGATGAAAATGGCCTATATGCTCCCGTGCACGTGTCGGAACTGGCACCAAGCGGCTCTATTTAGGCTGATTGCACCCAGTAGCAAGTGCTGTCTGATCTACAGCATAAAGTGTTTGTTCCTGAGAGACCCGTAACCTGTTTATCTGTACCTGTGACCCGGCCTGTCCTGACCTTGTCTGATCTCTGCCTGCACCGACCCCCGGCTTGCCTATGACCACTCTTCTGCCTGATCCTTGTGTACCTCTGCTGCTTGCCTGTTGACGACCTTGCCTGGACCCGACCATCCACCTGTCTGCTCCTCCTGTACCGCACCGCCAGCCTGTTGACGACCCGGCCTGCACTACTACACTTCTGTTGCACAAGCAATCCAGCGGACTTCCTAATACCACCAGTGACCCAGTCCGACCCTCGTGCCATCCTGCACTCCCTAAGCCACCTGTCTGCTCTACCAGGGGCTCCCGAGTCAGGGTAGTAAGAGAGGTTGCCTACTGCATAAGTCAGACTCTTCCACCAGGTATGTGACACCACAGGACAATTATTAGTTGTGCACTTCACAAATCTGGCCTTTATGGAAAGTGGCAAGAAGAAAGAGTGTTGAAAGAAAGCCATAAGAAGTCCCAGTTGCAGTTTGCAAGAAGCCATGTGCAGGACACAGCAAACATGTGGAAGAAGGTGCTCTGGTCAGATGAGACCAAAATGACATTTTTTTGGCCTAAAAGCAAAACGCTATATGTGGCGGAAAACGAACACTGCACATCACACTGAACACACCATCCCCACAGAGAAACATGGTGATGGCAGCATCATCTTGTGAGGATGCTTTTCTTCAGCAGAGACAGGGAAGCTGGTCAGAGTTGATGGGAAAATGGATGGAGCCAAATACAGGGCAATCTTAGAAGGAAACCTGTTAGAGTCTGCAAAAGACTTTAGACTGGGGTGGAGGTTCACCTTCCAGCAGGACAACACCCCTAAACATACAACCAGAGCTACAATGGAATGGTTTAGATCAAAGCATATTCATGTGTTAGAATGGCCCAGTCAAAGTCCAGACCTAAATCCAATTGAGAAAATGTGGCAAGTCTTGAAAATTGCTGTTCAAAGATGCTCTCTATCTCTATCCAATCTGACAGAGCTTGCGCTATTTTGCAAAGAAGAGTGGGCAAAAATGTAACTCTCTATATGTGCAAAGCTGGTAAAGACATACCCAAAAAAGACTTGCAGCTGTAATTGCAGCGAAATGTGGTTCTACAAAGTATTGACTCAGGGGCTGAATACAAATGCACCCCACACTTTTCACATATTTATTTGTAAAACCTTTTGAAAATCATTTATCATTTTCATTCCACTTCACAATTATGTGCCACTTTGTGTTGGTTTATCACAAAAAAATACATTTACGATTTTGGTTGTGACATGACAAAATGTGAAAAATTTCAAGGGGTATGAATACTTTTTCAAGGCACTGTATGTTGAGTGTTTTGGTAACTTAAAGAAAATGAATATTGAAATATATTTGGCAGACTTTGAACTTTTCTTGCTAGACTGCTCTGTTTTGTCAAACACAGATAAAAAAAATATGTTCCAGAGGCTATGTCAATAGTGGTATTCATTCAACTTTTCGAAATAACAAATACAAGAGTCCATTGTAACAAACCCATTATATCTGATACAGATTCCACCCTGGATAATTTACTACATGGAGATGAAAATGACAGTGCTTCCTTTGCTGTAGAGTTGGCACAAAGAGAATCAGATATCCATTTTAGGTAAGCCCTAGAACTTTTCACTTTTTAACAGATCACTAAGGCTGTCCATAGGCCAATTTTGAGAATATTAAATAGAGTAAAAGAGTAAAAAATCTTATCTGAATACCCAGTGTTATAGCCATAATGGTGCCACATCCCAATGAGCAAATACAAAACTGGAAATATATGGAAGGGACTTTTGGAGAGGCACCACTATAACAAAATATATATATATATATATATATAGCAACATTTTATTGGATACAACCTTAAAACAGTGATAAAATGCATGCAACAGTACTATATGCAAGGTTTGCACAAGATGATGAGCTTTTCCTCATTCAAAGAACAGCTCTATATACCAAAAATTTGTGGGTACCCCTACGTGTTTCGACTCACGGGTCTTCGTCTGGGGGTTCTTAAGAGCAATGAATTGAACAACTGTCTAAAATATAAACAGTGGTAAGTATCATAAAGACCCATAAATATGCATGAATACCTATATATAGAGAAATATCGAGCAAGGTAACTTAATACATATGGCAAAGAACACATGCATGCAAGAGCACCAAGGACCATCCAAAGCCTCCATGGGTAGAAAACAATTCAAGAGACATAAATCTAAAAAATAAGGGCTCAATGAACAAATGGTTTTCTGTAAACTTCAAGTATTGTATACCCAATATATATGGGCACATACAGTATCTCACAAAAGTGAGTACACCCCTCACATTTTTGTAAATATTTTATTATATCGTTTCATGTGACAACACTGAAGAAATGACACTTTGCTACAATGTAAAGTAGTGAGTGTACAGCTTGCATAACAGTGTAAATTTGCTGTCCCCTCAAAATAACTCAACACAGTCATTAATGTCTAAACTGCTGGCAACAAAAGTGAGTACACCCCTAAGTGAAAATGTCCAAATTGGGCCCAATTAGCCATTTTCCCTCCCCAGTGTCATGTAACTTGTTAGTGTTACAAGGTCTCAGGTGTGAATGGGGAGCAGGTGCGTTAAATTTGGTGTTATCGCTCTCACTCTCTCATACTGGTCACTGGAAATACATCATGGCAAAGAACTCTCTGAGGATCTGAAAAAAAAGTTGCTCTACATAAAGATGGCCTAGGCTATAAGAACAAGATCCTGAAACTGAGATGCAACACGGTGGCCAAGACCATACAGCGGTTTAACAGGACAGGCTACAAAGAATATAACAGAATATGTAAAAAGGAAATCAAGGACACAAAAATTCAAAACGAACGACAGATTGCAAAAGATAGTAGGACAAACCCTAAAAAATTCTTCAAATATATTAATAGTAAAAAGGTCAGGTCTGAGCATGTAGGCCCTTTACAAAATAATCTAGAGTGCATGACTGGGGACAAAGAGAAGGCAAACTTAGCACCTGGACCAGATGGCATCCATCCACTGATCCTAAAGGAATTGAGCTCTGTCATTTCAAAACAAAAGTATCCAATTTTTAGGGACTCCTTAATGACTGGAATAGTACCACTGGATTGGCGTAGGGCCAATGTGATGCCCATATTTAAAATGGGATTAAAGTATTTACCAAGTAACTACAGACCTGTTAGTTTAAATTCTATAGCTGGGAAGATACTGGAGAGTTTAATAAAAGACCATATAGATACGTTCTTTTTGGAAAAAAATGTTTTAAGCAACAGACCGCATGGATTCATGAAAGACAGAAGTTGTCAAACAAACCTGATTTCCTTTTATGAGAAGGTAAGTAAAACCTTGGACAGAGGGGTGGCTGTGGACGTAGTATACTTGGATTTTGCAAAAGCGTTTGACACTGTTCTCCACACATGGCTAATGTGTAAGGTAAAGTCTACAGGCTTGGAAAGATCAGTCTGTAAATGGATAGAAAACTGGCTAAAAGACTGAATTCCGAGAGTAATGGTTAATGATTCTTATTCTGAATGGTCTAAGGTTATCAGTGGTGTACCCCAAGGTTCAGTGTTGGGACCATTACTTTTCAATATATTTATAAATTATATAGGGTCTGGGATTAAAAGTACCATTTCAGTGTTTGCAGATGACACCAAGCTATGCAGTGGAATAACGTCCTTACAGGATCCCTCCAACTTACAAGCAGACCTCAATGCACTGTCTAATTGGGCGACTATGTGGCAAATTAGGTTTAATATTGATAAATGTAAAACTATGCATTTGGGGGCTAAGAATATGCATGCATCGTACATACTAGAAGGAATACAATTGGGGGAATCCATAGTGGAGAATGAGCTGGGGGTTTTGGTAGATCATAAGCTTAATAATGCCAAGCTGCGGTTTCCAAAGCAAGCAAAATCCTTTCTTGTATTAAGAGAGGTATGGACTTCAGAGATAGACCACATTTTGCCCCTGTACAAATCATTAGTAAGACCTCACCTGGAATATGCAGTTCAGTTTTGGGCACCAGTTCTCAAAAAGGATATCAGGAAACTGGAGAGAGTGCAGAGAAAGGCAACCAAACTAATAAGAGGAATGGAGGAGCTCAGCTATGAGGAAAGATTAGAGGATCTGAACTTATTCTCTCTTGAGAAGAGGAGATTAAGGGGGGATATGATCAACATGTACAAATATATAAGTGGTCCATATAGTGAACTTGGTGTTGAGTTATTTACTGTAAGGTCATCACAAAGGACAAGGGGGCACTCTTTACGTCTAGAGGAAAAATGATTTCATCTCCAAATACGGAAAGGTTTCTTCACAGTTACAGCTGTGGAAATGTGGAATAGACTCCCCCCCCCCCCCGAGTGGTTTTGGCCAGCACAGTAGATTTCTTTAAACAGCCTGGATTATTTCCCTAATGTAAATAATATAACTGGGTACTAACATTTTTAGGTAAAGTTGATCCAGTGTGAATCTGATTACCTCTCAGGGGATCAGGAAGGATTTTTTTACCCTGCTATAGCAAATATCTATTTTTTTTTTTTGTTGAACTAGATGGACTTTTTTCAACCTGACTAACAATGTAACTATGTAACTATGTAGGTTCCGCTCAGAACAGGCCTCGCCATGGTCAACCAAAGAAGTTGAGTGCACATGCTCAGCGTCAAATCCAGAGGTTGTCTTAGGGAAATAGATGTATGAGTGCTGCCAGCATTGCTGCAGAGGTTTTAAAGGGTGGGGGGTCAGACTGTCAGTTCTCAAACCATATGCCGCACACTGCATCAAATTAGTCTGCATGGCTGTCCCCCCAGAAGGAAGCCTCTTCTAAAGATGATGCACAAGAAAGGCCGCAAACAGTTTGCTGAAGACAAGCAGACTAAGGATATGGATTACTGAAACCATGTCCTGTGGACTGATGAGACCAAGATAAACTTAGTTGGTTCCGATGATGTCAAGCGTGTGGGGCAGCAACCAGATGAGGAGTACAAAGACAAGTATGTTTTGCCTACAGTCAAGCATGGTGGTGGGAGTGTCATGGTCTGGGGCTGAATTAGTGCTGCCGGCACTGGGGAGCTACAGTTCATTGAGGGAACTATGAATGCCAACATGTACTGTGACATACTGAATCAGAGCATCATCCCCTCCCTTCGGAGACTGGGCTGCAGGGCAGTATTCCAAGGTGATAACGGCCCCAAAGAAAACTCCAAGATGACCACTGCCTTGCTAAAGAAGCTGAGGGTAAAGGTGATGGACTGACCAAGCATGTCTCCAGATCTAAACCCTTTTGAGCATCTGCGGGGCATACTCAAATGGAACGTGGAGGAGCGCAAGGTCTCTAACATCCACCAGCTCAGTGATGTCATCATGGAGGAGTGGAAGAGGACTCCAGTGGAAACCTGTGAAGCTCTGGTGATCTCTATGGCCAAGAGTGTTAAGGAAGTGCTGGAAAATAATTGTGGCCACACAAAATAATGACAATTTGGACATTTTCACTCACTTTTGTTGCCAGCAGTTTAGATCTTAATGGCTGTGTGTTGAGTTATTTTGAGGGGACAGCAAATTTACACTGTTATACAAGCTGTACACTCACTACGTTACATTGTATCAAAGTGTCAATTCTTCAGTGTTGTCACATGAAAAGATAGAATAAAATATTTACAAAAATGTAAGGAGTGTACTCACTTTTGTGAGATACTGTACATAAAAAAGACTGCTGAATATACTTACTTAAATTTTTCATCTGTTAGCCTATAGTCACATAGGTGATAGAAACTACCAACATTGTGTAAAGTAGAGTAGAGAGGTTTCCAGAAGCACATGACTATGGGAAGATCCCCTCAGAAACTTCCTTGTGACATTTTTGCTACTTATCCCAGCTATAATGTTGAATTGTATCGGCTTGTAAGGTGCCCAAAAAATTCTCCAGGGAACATCTGTAATACCTATGTAAGCAACCTCAAAATGAGGGCAAAGAAATATCAAAGGCAATAACCATAAATTAAAAAGGTTGCATATGAAGAAACATATAGGTGGGGGGCGCATGTGCGAGGCTCGACATGGCGGACACAACCCACTAGAGCTCTGCACTTCTCGCAGCATTTCCGGACCACAATACGGACCTGAGCCGCTTTCTCCGATCTCAAGTCCCGCGATTGTTACCCAGAGCACCCGCAGCCCACCCACGATGGTTCTCATGGGAAAAACAAGCCAAAGCCCATCAAAGAAGCTTTGGCCCGCGCCTCCAACAAGATGGCGGCGAAGGCCACAGCCCAGCAACACACGGCATCACCCTCCCGCTTCGGGCTCGGAGATAGTAGGGATGATTCAGATACAGATGTCCCCCTCAGTGGATTGCCTGCCTTGCCTTACACAGGTATGTCGCAGAAAGACTTTTAAACATATGGAAACAATGCTACAGAAAGCACTTAAAACAACCTCTGAGCAGATCACACATAGACTCTCCAGAGAAATCAGAGAGCTGGGCCAACGTACATTAGATCTAGAGACCAGAGTGGATGATCTTGAGCTCACTCTGCAGGAGCATGCCCATTAGCAGGAGGCGCTCCGTGAGGAAATGCTCCTCTCCCGCCTAGAAGAAGCCAAGAATCGGTCACGCAGGTCAAACCTGCGAATCCGTGGCATCCCAGAATCTGTCGATGATCTGACTTCCTTTGCCACTGCTCTATTTCAGGAACTGTCACCCCCCATACCGATGGAAAGGCTGGAGTTCGATAAATTTCACAGGGCCCTTATGCGCCGCCAGCAGGGCGACCCTGCCCGTGACACAATTGTCAAGCTCCACTATTTCCGCACAAAGGAACAATTACTATTGGCTGCCCGCACAAAAGGATGCTCTCCAGTTTCAGGGCCATGCTTATCAACTTTTTTCTGACCTAGCTCCCCTCACTGTGGCAAAGCGCTGGGCCATGAAGCCCCAGCTCCAGGTCTTACTACAACATCCGCTCAAGTATACATGGCGATTCCCATTCGCCCTACAATACACCTATTGTGGTCAACAGCACTCCTACACATCTCCAGAAGCCTTACAACGCCTCTTGGACTCTCTGCAACTAGCGACACCCAACAGGTACCTGAGACCTCATTACCCCGAACACTGGCCCGCCAGACTACCCACCCATACAACACCAAAACGTACCCCGCAGGGTCCGACCTCAATTTGGAAGGGCACTCCACTTCGGGTGATGGCATCAGGCTCTGGGGTCCCTGTCACCTTCTCTCCGGGCTGACCTGCCTAATTTACGTCTCATCCTTTTGTGGACTTCCCCTGGCTGCATCCCTGGAAAATTCTTTGCTTAAGTTTCTGTTATTTTCAGCATAAGCTCCTCTGCGAGCCTTCAACAGCCGTGCAGAAGAAATACTGTTTTTGACTCTGCATTTGACTCACTAACCCTGTTGGGTTACAATGGTCCAGGTCTGGTTTATCTATATTAATCCATTTGTTCCTTTTTTTTTCCCCTATCTCCCTTGTTACCATACTGGTTATAATCTATTGCTTTGCTACGCCATGTATAGTAGATAATGCCTACAGTAGGGGACTCATGCATAAAAACTATACAAAAGCTGATATATTGTGCCCCACGAGGCTTATTGTATTTACCTAGTAATATCTAGAACCTGAAGCACAATCCCACCCTTTAGTATGTCCCCTTCCCCTTTACCCTTCCTTAAGCTCCCCTTCCCTGCCTTCACCCCCTACCCTTCTTCCCATCTAACCCCCTCCCTGACTATACCCTCCTCTCCCTTCCCCCACCCTTCCCTCTTATTTTGCCCTTATGGTCATAAGTATGACAATCAACATGGCGTGGCTGACAATAAGTAGAATTTATATGTCTATAATGATTAAGCTTTATGGTACCTAAATTGCTACACAATTTTGAATAAATGGAAGATTATTGTTTAAGTTAACTCCGGGTGCTGCAGAGAATTTTGCACTGCTACCCCCCTCTGGTGCCTACACACTCGGGCCAGCTGGCTGCCCTGGGCGTCTGGACACCACACAGTGGGGCAATATCATTTGAACGACAACAACTTATTTTTCAATTAAATGCCTCACAGACCTTTCCTTTTCTTCTTGGATAACTCTCCTCTTTTCTACTCTTTCTCTAGCTTTCTCCTTTTACCATGGGGTTGCTGGTGTCCCATGGACCCAGGGCTTCCCTATGACAAATTTTTCCCAACCCTAACATGGCTCCTCTAAACAATTTATCTTTAACCGTGAAGGGCCTGAACTCACCCCACAAAAGAGTGAAGACCTTTCGAACTTTCACATCCTTAAAAGCTGGTGTTGTGGCCCTCCAAGAGACTCACTTTAAAACCAATATGACCCCTAAATATTTCAGTTCACGCTACCCCCAAGTATTCACCGCTTCCACCAACACTAAACACAGGGGAGTTCTACTGGCATTCCATCACACCATACCATTTACCACGCTTGCCGAGATCACGGACCCTGAGGGCCGCTATATTATCCTAGTAGGCCTCCTCCATGTCATGAAACCAGTAAGCATTCTGCCATGAAACTACAGCAAACATTCATGTCTTATCTGTTGCTGCAAGTTAAAGGCTGGGCCTCTCTCACCTGTGTGCTTTAGTAGGCCCTCCTCAGATGGTCTCCATTCCAGGCCTTAATTGGGAACAGGATATATACACCTGGCAGTGCAAACTTGCATTGCTGATCAACGTTTGTCTCCCTCATTTGCCCTGAGTCTCATCCGTGTTCTGACCTTTGGCTTGTCTGACTATCCCTTCCTGCTTGATACCTCGATCTTCGGCTTGTTCTTGGTTTCTTCTGTCTGCTTGTAGCCCTGACCCTTCGCTATCCCTCTGACTATTCTTGCTATTCCTGTGCAGCTGCTTCCCCTCTACCACCTGTAGCCAGCCCAAGCATGAGCTAGGGGACTCCGGGGGCCGCGACCTGGATCCATGTTTAAAGGAATGAGGGAGTACCTCTGCGCTGCCAGTTGATGAACAGGTTTTCCTTCTAATTGTGGACAAAATGTTTCATGAGTGTAGACAGCCACTGGCACTTCAATAGTTATCCAAGACTATTTAGGTATGATTGTTATAAAGGTGTTTTGTGCTGCGCTATCTGTGTAGTACAATTGGTATTATGTGAATTAATTGTGATTGTGTTAGGTGCAATAGTGCCAGTGATGAATAAATTTATGAGTAAAGCATTTCTTATTCATGCATACTAGTGATTAAAATATAAAGCCATGGTGGCTTACATACATATATACCAAACCAAAATTTTCAGGTGAGTATGTGACATATACAAAAACAGCACTTAATGATTAGTGACAGTTAAAGTAAAAGTTTGCAGATGATGCCGGTGATGATACACTTAATAAAATTATACAAATAATAGTCCATACAAGTTCTGTCAGATGGGTGAATTTAAAAATCTCTTAAAGGTGATAGATATTGGTGCGCTGGGTAATACATCTGCAGTGATTGTAGTTGAGACTGATCCTTAAGTGTGTGCTAGTCCCTCACCTGAGTTGTGCTAGCAACCTTGCACATAAAGGTTTCTTTGTATGGGTGATTCCTTGTTCCTCCTGTGGGGATCTCCACCTTTTCTGTGTGCTGTCAGCTATGTTGCTGGTGACTTTTCAAAACTAGTCATACGGAGAGAGACCCTCCCGATCGGGTGGGTGCAAAAAGCTTCCAAACACCTGTTCGTTTTACTTGCAAATGTGAGTGTTGATTGTAAAAGCTTGTTTTAAATAAATGTTTTAACTGCTTCCCGACCGCGCGCCGTCTTTTCACGGCGGCAGTCGGGGAGCTGGGCGCGAATCGACGTAAATAGGCGGCGATTCGCATTTTGCCCACCAGGGGGCGCGCGCGCCGCCGGC
>BLSH010434340.1:154035-164150 GCA_018402905.1 Glandirana rugosa
TGAAGCCCTGTTTCAGGCCCAAGCCCAGGCCTGTCTTGGGCTTGTTCGGGGTCCGGGACAAAGTTCGGGTTCTGTCCGGACCCGAACCCGGACTTTGTCCCGAAGTTAGGCCGAACCAGCAGAACCCGGACTTCTAGAAGTTCGCTCAACTCTAAATACCACAAAAAGAAAGCTCTATTTGTGGGAAAGAAAGGACGTAAATTTTGTTTGGGTACAACATCGCACGACCGCGCAATTGTCATTTAAAGCAACACAGTGCCGAATCTCAAAAAGGGCTCTGGTCCTAACCTGGGAAATCCTTCCAGGGCTGAAGTGGTTAAACATGTTGGAAATCCCTAAGATGGCCCCTACTAATTACGTCTGTCACAGCAAGGTCTGTACGATGCTGTTCCAAACACAGAATAGAGGTCTAAATGACCTAATAACATAACATCAAGATCCAAATGCAAAAACTGGAGAAAAATATATCAAGTATATAACATAAACACGGTTTGTAGGCCCTAGTGGATGTGGAACATAGAGAAAAATGAGGGTTAGGGTTTTTGCTACCCAGAATTACATAAGTCGTAGTTCCACACAGCAAAATTGGAGCTACCATTCTGGACAGGATCCCAAAACATCTTAAAATTTGGCAGGCCTGGATAGATCATTTTCTACCCCCAGTCTTTGACAACTCCCTTCTAGAACCGTAAACACTAATCTGTAACAATACCCAACCTATATTTTTTGTTATAGTGGTGCCTTTCCAAAAGTCCCTTCCATTTTTGTATAGAGTAAAAGAGTATTTGGTGAACATGGGCAATATTTTAACACTGACACTGTTACAGATTAAATGCAAAATTTCTGTTTTTTGTTGAACTCAATAAACCAATGTCTTTTTTTAACCTGGCCTAACTATGTTTGTCAAAATTATATTTCAATCTTTTGAAAATTAATTTTCTGCAGACAGTGTGTTGGTTGAAATTAGTTTACATGACAAATTGTTAAAGGTCAATTACAATCATAAAACTGTTTGATATTTCCAATTTGTTTGAATCTTCTAAGTATTATCATTTTAATGGCCAGCCTGATACTATGTATTTACAGGGGCTTGATAATAAAGTGCATTCAGTGCCTGCAACCCCACCCCTTTTTTTTCCAAGCTCACAAGAGTCTTACTCTGAGGATCGATACGAACTACAGCATCAAATGTAGACAGTTGCTTTATTTTGTAATCATTATAATGTGATTGGACAGCTTGAGTGCCCGCTATGAACTGGGCCATTTGGCTCAATTAAGCCCTTTCTTCATTAAGCCATGGAGTTCACTCTGCCAATGTCACAATTGCACATCATGCATCTCATTTTTAATGTGTGTGAGTTTAAGTTGTTAAAGTGGTTGTATACCCTAATTTGTGATCTTTACCTACAGGTAAGCCTATAATAAGGCTTTCCTGTAGGTAAAATTAATATCTCCTAAACCTGCATGGTTTAGGAGATATTCGCCCTTCACGCAGCCGCTGACATCTTGGTGCATGCGCAGTGATGTCCCGGCGAAGGCCCGGCACATGCACAGGAGTGACGTCTCGTGGCTCTGACCACTCACAGTGCCAGAACCGCAAACCCGGAAGGATCCCCCAAGGGAAAATGTCAGCTCCCTCTGCGGGGACCGGGAGGACCTGTCGGAGCTTCGTTCTGAGGTAAGTATTTCATAATGAGCTAGTATGCGGTGCATACTAGCTCATTATGCCTTTGCTTTACAGTTTTTTTTTTATTAAGGTATACAACCGCTCTAAATATAATACTTTTAAAGCGGCATTTGGCTGTGGTTATTGCAAGTTAAGCTAAATAGACTAACACAAAGGATAAATGAGCCAAGTGCTCACATCAGTTAGACAAGTGCTGAGCTGATCAAACCCCAAAAGCATCTGTGCTCTGACATATCTGAAATATTAGTCCATATGCAGCCTATGCTTGCTCTTGCCTGCTGATTTAAAGATTAGTATTATCTACGGAGTGGTGTATATATGCCAAAGCAAAGGAGTTTTTTTGTTGTTTTTCATAGGGTTTTCTAAGCTTTTATACAATTGATCTGCATGCCATTAAATTACACCTATAACATAGCCACCAGTATTTCTCAGATAAATGTGTATCTACAATACTATGCTCTACAAAATGTCATAGCCAGTGTTAATTTTGGCAGCAAATTTTGATTTAGTTTTAGTCTAAGGGCACTTTCACACTGGGGGCGGTGGGGCGTTAATGTGAAAGCACTCCGGTTTTCACATTTGGGTGGATGGGGAGTGATTTTTGAGGCACTTTACAGGCACTATTTTTAGCTAAATAATGCCTGTAAAGCGCCTCAGTGTGAAAGAGGTTTTAGTCTTAGGACTAAAATGGCATTTTGGTTTTAGTCCCATTTTAGTCTTCTGCAATTGTTTTAGTTTTAGTTGTATTTAGTGGACTAAATCTCCAGGACATTTTAGTCGACTAAAATGTCCTAAATTTTAGTCAACTAAAATCTCCAGTACATTTTAGTTGACTAAAAAATTCACAGAAGGCAACAATTTCCCACGCAGGGGCTCCACCGTTATTGTAAGTTGCAACAACAATTCAGCCTCCTGGCTTACACACTTGCCACATGGCTGCTTCAGACCTCACTCTTAGGCATTAGGCCTGCTCCTCAGACCAACACATTGGTTTCCTTCAAGTCAAGCTCTCTCATAACTTACATACGATCAGCTCCTTGCTGCTCTGTCGCGGACTACATCTGCCTCCTGCAGACATGCAAGCTATGGCTGCCCCATGCAGCCACTCTGACTCCCATGCACAGACTGCCTGTCTGTTATTTATTTATTATTTAATCATTTCAGGTACATATATAGCGTCAATATATAGTCAATTTACGCAGCACTTTACATATACATTGTACATTCACATCAGTCCCTACTTCCAAGGAGCTTACAATCTAAGATCCCTAACTCACATTCATACATACACATACTAGGGCCAATTTAGACAGGAGCCAATTAACCTACCAGCATGTCTTTGGAGTATGGGAGGAAACTGGAGTACCTGGAGGAAACCCACACAGGCACAGGGAGAACATGCAAACTCCAGGCAGGTAGTGTCATGGTTGGGATTCGAACCAACGACCCTTTGCCAGGCAAAAGTGCTATCCACTACACCACTGTGCCGCCACTACACCACTGTGCTGTTGGGTGGAGCCCTGAGCTCTAAACCCGGGTCTATTATGAACCCAGCCCACACCTGAGCAATCAGCATGCCCACCTCTCCAAAATTCTGGTGTAAACTGCTCAAATACACAGTGGCATGGGCTGGTCTCTATACAGTACTTATTATTTGCCCTCAGCATGTTGCAACTCCAATCCACTATGCCCTGTTAGTGCCAATCCTTATCATCCATGCATAATCCTCCACCATCCACACAAGCCACATAGCTCTAGATATGACCCACCATTTAGTTAGGCCAAGATCAGGGATGAACTGACAACTCATGGGGCCCCCTGTGTCCACCCACACTCAAGCCCTACCCACACAAAGCCCCACCAGAGAGCTTAGTAATGTCCTAGAAGTTTTCCAATCAGGCTCCGTAAGGTACATAATTGGCCTACATCTACAGCCATGGACAAAAATTTTTAGTATGACACCAATATTATTTTTCAAAAAGTCTGCTGCTTCAGTGTTTTTAGTTCTTTTTGTCAGATGTTACTATGGTATGCTAAAGTATAATTCCAATCATTTCATAACTGTCAAAGGCTTTTATTGACAATTACATTAAGTTTATGCAAAGTCAATATTTCCAGTTTTGACCCTTCTTTTTTAAGACCTCTGCTATTCGCCCTGGCATGCTGTCAATCAACTTCTGGGCCACATCTTGACTTATGGCAGCACATTCTTGCATAATCAATTCTTGGAGTTTGTCAGAATTTGTGGGGTTGTTTTTGTTCACCTGCCTCTTGAGGATTGACCACAAGTTCTCAATGGGATTAAGGTCTGGGGAGTTTCCTGGCCATTGACCCAAAAATTTGATGCTTTGCTCCCCAAGCCACTTAGTTATCACTTTTGCCTTATGGCAAGGTGCTCCATCATGCTGGAAAAGGCATTGTTCATCACCAAACTGTTCTTAGATGTTTGGGAAAAGTTGCTCTCGGAGGATGTTTTTGTACCATTCTTTATTCATGGCTGTGTTCTTAGGCAAAATTGTAAATTAGTCCACTCCCTTGACTGAGAAGTAACCCTACATGAATGGTCCCAGAATGCTTTATTATTGGCATGACCCAGGACTGATGGTAGCGCTCACCTTTTCGTCTCCAGACAAGGTTTTTTCAGGATGCCACAAACAATCAGAGGATTCATCAGAGATAATGACTTTACTCCAGTCCTCAGCAGTTCAATCCCTGTACCTTTTGTAGAATATCGGTCTATCCATGATGTTTTTCCTGGAGAGAAGTGGCTTCTTTGCTGCCCTTATTGACACCAGACAATCCTCCAAAAAACTTTGCCTCACTGTGCGTGCAGATGAACTCACACCTGCCTGCTCCCATTCCTAAGCAAGCTCTGCAATGGTGGTGCCCCGATCCCACAGATTAATCAACTGTAGGAAAAGGTCCTGGCGCTTCCTGGACTTTCTTGGGCACCCTGAAGCCTTCTTCACAAATGCAGTGGAAATGTTTTTATGGGATTAAGTTCATTTTCATGGCAGAGGGACTTTGCAATTCATATGATCACTCTTCATAACGTTCTGGAGTATATGCAAATTGGCATCCATAAAAACTAAGGCAGCAGACTTTGTGAAAATGAATATTTGTGCTATTCACAAAACTTTTGGCCACAGCTGTATAGCAATGGCATTATTCAACTTTGGTCAAAGCTAACTGGTTGCAAGACAGCAATACATTTTATTTTCATGTGAATGAAAGAAGAGCCTGCTCCAACGAGCTCAGCATTATTATGTGCATTTTGGATTTCAGAGTATTATATTAGGAATTTTTGAAATATGAAAAAGCAGAACATTTGTTCAAACAATCAGAATCAATGATCATTTTGTCTGTGATCACTGGCCCATCACACCTTTCTACCACAAGGCCACCCATGGAAACAGAAAGTTTGGAGTTAAAGAGAACCCATTTACTGGTGCAATCGTCATAAGGTATTATACCTGTGATAGTGTGTAGCAGCTGCAGCATTGGTCATTCATGTGCTGGGTGTACACACAGTCTGACAAAGAAATCACATGAAGATTTCACCATTAAATAGGATCTCTTTAACTCCAAATTCTCTGTTTCCACGGCTGGCCTTGTGGTATGAAGGTGTGATGTGATGGCCATAGGCCTGTGATCACAGACAAAATGATAATTGATTAATCTGTTCTGAGGGTATCATTTACCTGGCCTCACAGTATTTTTTTTTTCCAAAGTAATGTTCATTTAATCATATGCCTCCAACAAACTATTGACATCCTGCCATGCTGTACATGTTCAACTCATCCTTTTGTACAGTTTTTTAACTTGACATTTAATTTTTTTAAATGACAAAAATAATGTTATGAAGGAATCAGTTGTCTTCCTTCATGCTTTGCCCCCTTTAATTCTGTGTTACTGCCTTTTGCTTCTTAGGTTTTAATTTAAATAAAATGATAATTGTATTTTTTGCTCCATATGTGGCTAGCACACAATTCCTGCTGCCAATTGAAGTTTAGGAATTTAAGCGTTTCTGGATCCCGGTGAAGGTGGCAGGCACCAAGCTGCCAACTCCACCTGAGTGTAGACCGCTGGTTGTAGGGACTCCTAGCACTTTTCATGAGTCTACCGTGGGACCTCCTACTGGCCTCAGGCAGTGCCCAAGTGCCTGAATAGTTAGTCCACCCCTGGTCAAGATGCACATGGTCCTTTTAAATAATTGGCACTTTATATATCAAAGAGCACGGGACCTTATATGCACTTTTTGCATAAATAGACCCGTTTTATGGTGTATGACCTAATATAAAATATTATAAAGTTGTGCTGCACTTGTTTTTGTTAGTAACATTTTAAATCCATCTGTGCTAGATTCCCATATACTTACAATGGTGTCTTAACAATCTATGCATATGCTCTATGTAATTCCCTCCCATGTTTAAACCAATACATATTACAATATAACAATTCTCAACCAAAATATTCTAAACCTATGCACATCAAAATGTCTGTGCTTATTTTCCAAAAGTGTCCAGTGCTCCAAAGAAACAAAGTGCTCAGTGCTGTACTTTTTTCAAACAACCCTTCAATTCAGCTATTTTTCAACTCCATGCTCCACACCCTGCTGTGATCAACATGATCTTCTACTTCCACACTAGAGAACTCACCAGATCGCCATGATCTCCATGTAGCTCCATGTCTCCATGTCTTTCCACACAGTACTCCCAGAAGTCACGTAGTACATTCGTAAGTAAGGCTGAATATCGGGAACCAGGCTTGCATGGGTGTTAGTGGAGCCGGTTCCTTAAAGAGATTATGCTGTTTATATCTTTGTGTGGAACTATTGCACTATGACTATATGTGAGTTGGCATTTTAAATTATTTTAAAAAGCATTTTTATGAATAAATGGACTTACACTATGAAGGCTTTTCTTTTTCCCCTTTTGTATCTGTGGCACGAGATAATAGTCTGAGGAGTGGAGGAGGCTCTGGATGGTTTAATCCTGGGGGGATACAAGCACTTATTGACTACTTCAATACTAGGCAGCTTTAAGCACTGTTGTATTTTGAATGACAATTGCACGGTCAAGCAACACTGTACCTATATGAAATTATTATCATTTTTTTCACACAAATAGAGAGTTATTTTGGTGGTATTTAATCACCTCTGGATTTTTTTTATTTATATATATATATTTTTAAATTTCTGTTTATTGGTTTATTCCACAACACAATATACAACAATACTGAGGTAACCAGTTAGACTGGCTCCACCATCAGACTTGCATGGTCTGCACTAACAGTCCAAACTATTCAAACCGCACCCCCCTCCCCTCCCCTTCCACCGGCTCACTCACGCTAAGTGTGTGTTAGACAGGGTCACTCCTCCTAGCAATTAGATCCCAAAAATTACCTTAACAGTAAAAGAGTCGTAGTTCGTCCTGTGTCAAGGACCGCCATGCTGCCTTGGCCGTAATCAGAAAGCGTTCCAAGCATGTGTAACTACTTCCATTATCCATCTGGGTTTATCCAGCAGTTCTCCGACAGCCATGCCTGCCAGACCCTGGTGAATTTCTTTTCACATCCTCTAGAGACATATGTAGCTCTGTAATAGGGTAACATAGCATTGACCAAACCCTTTCAGTACGACTGTGTGGGAGCATTTGGCTTTTTCCAGTGTAGCAATATGGCTTTTTTAGCATAAAACAAGGAAACTATAAGAAACGTTCTGAGGGCTCTGGAAGGTACCACCTCATCCACCAGCCCCAGAAGGCAAACCCCCTTTGTCAAGGGAACAGGATTTGATAGCAACAAGGAGATGCAGGAGGTCACTGATGACCAAAATGCCTGAGCCTGGGGGCAGTTCCAGAATATATGCTCCGCGTCCGCCGGAGAGTGAGCTCAATGCCAGCACTCCGTAGAAGCCAACGGGTAGATTTTCCCTAGTCTAGCAGGAGTGTAATAAGTTCTATGCAAAAACTTAAACTGGATCAGTCTGTCCCTGTCCGGTTTTAGGTACCTGAAAGGTTGATCCCACATGTCATCCCAGTCATCTGCTTGGAGGTCCGGGACCTCCTTGATCCAGTGTTCCCTACATTTCACCACCGTTGGTGGGGATAGCTTAAAGAGCTCCTTATATAATGACGAAAGTGTCTTGGGCAGACTTGGTTGGGATAGCACACTCTCTAAGTCTGAGGTTAGTGTTTCGACTGTCATGTCCTTAAATTGGGCCCAAAATGTGTGGTGCAACTGAAGCGAATGAAAGAAGAACTAGTTTGGAAGGTCGTGCCTGGCTTTGAGTTGGTCAAAGGTGATGAGTTTTCCTTCCCTAGTTATATCACCCAGCGTCTTGACCCCCCTTGTCGCCCAAGTAGCTATATCCGGGTTGGGGAGAAATTGAACTAGAGCAGGATTCAGCCATAGTGGCGCAGATGGGGAGACACCCCCATAGCTGGGACATGCCAATTTGAGAGCCACCTCCCATGCTCTGAATACCATTTTCATGGACCTGGTAAGGGGCAGACCCAACCTCACCACCAATTGAGGGGCACGTAGTCACCTGGATTCGCCGAGACCTTGACCCCAAGGTAAGTCAAGGATGTGACCCAGCGTAAAGGTAAGTTGGGATCGACTTGCTAAGCCTTCATGCAACGGACCCACTCTAATAGCCCCAGAGGTCCTTGCGGTTCTCAGCGCAATCGCCAGGGGCTCCATGACCAGAGCAAATAGAATAGGGGACAGAGGGCAACCCATGTCTAGTGTCCCGTTTTATATCAAAAGAGGGGGAATTCCCCTGACCCATTCTGACCGCCACTCGCGGAGTGCTGTACAGCAACGCGACCCACCTCCTGAATTTGGGGCCAAAGCCCATGTGTCCAAGAACCCTGCTCATTTAGTGCCAATCAACTGAATCAAAGGCTTTTTCTATGTCTATTGAAACTAGAACTCTGGTGGACAGGCCCTCATTTGGAATCTGCAAGTGCGTGAAAATCCTATGCAAATTAGTGTACGTGGACTTCCCTGGCATAAAGTCAGTTTGGTCCGTATCCACCAGGGAGGAGATGACCTTTGCTAGGCGGGTCGCCAATACTTTCATAAGAATTTTTAGGTCCATGTTGAGCAGGGCTATTGGACGATATGAGGTGCACTACGTAGGATCTTTGCCCAGCTTCAGGAGAAGGATCACATATGCGTCGAGCATGGATCTGAGGGAGGGTATGATTGTTCAGGCAGTATTCAGAAAGGGCTTCGAGCCTGGGGGCAATGTCACCAGCAAAAGACTTGTAAAAGTCTGCCAGAAATCCATCTGGCCCTGGGGCCTTGCCAGGCAGGAATGCAGCTATCGCTGCCTCAATTTCCAGGTTGGTAACTGTGGCATCCAACGCCTCCCTGTCCAAGTCCGAGAGTGTGGGTATGGGCAGTTGTGTCAGCAAGTCCTCTAATTACTCATGGTCATACGGGCTAATGGAGTCATACAGGGATGAGTAATAGGAGACAAATTCTATCATGATGTCTGAAGCGTCCGACAATAGAGCGCCCTGAGAGGATTTGATCACTGGTATGTTAGGAGGGGGCTGTCTATCCTCAGTCAAATAGGGCCAGGAGTTTCCCATTTTTGTCGCCCTCTGCAAAAAGGGATTCCTGCCTATGCCTCTCTTCCGTATGGGCTAAGTCCAAGCAGTGCAAAGAGAAAGCCGCTGGGCTGCTAACCAGGACACTAAGGAATGTTCTGAAAGGGAGATAGCATGTCTGTCAGCACATTGCCTCTCCTTGGCCTGTAACCCACACATCTCCTTGCAGTAATTACTGCAAACCGCCGTAATAGATAAAATATATTCCCCCCGGACAACCGCCTTGAACGCATCCCACACCACTGGGTGAGCAGTGGTACCAGCATTGGATGACCAGTAGGATGCTATGGAGGTTTGAAGGTGGATAAGAACCTAATCCTCCTGAAGCCATCCCGGCTCCAGGCGCCATGGACATTTCCCCTCGGCTGGGGGCAACGACAGAGTGATCAAAAGGGGATTATGATCCGATAGCCCCCCGCCAGATACTCTGCAGTCCGCATCAACCCCAACACCCGGGTGTTACCAAAAGCCAGGTCAATGCAAGCTGCAGAGCGATGTGTTTTAGAGATGTGGGAGTATGCCCTGAGCTGGGGTGTTTCCACCACCACAGCTCCCGGAGACCAGCCACTTCGGCCCAGGACACTAGGTCCACCAATTTCCCCTATTAATGTTGGAGGAGTCCAAGGCAGCGTCCAATATTGAATTAAAGTCCCCCATCCATACCACTGGAAGGTGAGCATGGGGGCCAACTTCAGCAGGAGATCAAACAACATTTGATGCTGAACAGGTGGAGGCAGGTAAACATTCAAAATCAACATTTGAATATTTCCTATGGTTAAGACCACCACCACATATCAGCACCCCGG
>BLSH010434340.1:229108-240042 GCA_018402905.1 Glandirana rugosa
TGACTCACTTACAGAAGTCTTTATTTACCTTTACATGGTTTAAATATAGTCGTCCTAGAAAATTAACCTCCAGGTTTCATTAAATTGTTTCTGTTAACAATAAAGTTGTATCTATAACATTAATATTTCTTTTTTGTCTTTTGGTCGTACACGTGATTATAACCGTGGGGAGGAATTATAAACCAACGTGTGGGAAACCGTCGCTACTGTCGGAGGTTTGCAAAGAATATAGGTAGCTATTCGAAGAACGTGAAGAGCCCACCGTAAAAGAGGGTGTGAAGGAAACGTTATACGAGTTCGAGAACTTGTAAACGTCCCAAGGAAAGAGGTTACCGTCAAAAGTCGAGGGGGGTTTCTAAGATCCTGCTGATATAAATTTGGTACATTTCCATTTATTTCTGAAGACATTCACTCAGTTATGCAAAACATGAAGGGGTGCCAATAATGGTGAGCAGGACTGTATATGGTTATTAGAGATGAACATTTATATGAAAACACATACAATTAAATAGAAAAACAATAGCAACTAATTGGAACCGGGAAAAGTAATGGTCAAGGATGTGGAAAAAATCAAATAATAATGGAAAATAAAAACTAATAAATAATAATTGAAAAATTAAAATAAAAAAAAATATTTTTTTATATATATATATATATATATAATCTATATCAAGCAATTAGGTGAGTCACCCCTCTATAGGATTCAGAAATTTCCGGGAGGTGTGTCACTGGCGAACTCCAACTCTCACCGAGGTATATAAATAAATGTAGGGACACACTTCTCCTGTGCAAAATTCTTATTTATTCCATATTCTTCAAATAGAAAAAAGTAGCAAAGTCATCAGCGACTGTACAGTTTCGGACATGCCTGTCCTTCATCAAGCTGTGTGTAACATCACATTGTAAAATGTTACCCTTATATCCCACAACCCAGGGTGGAACCACATCAATGCATCACATTAATTAATCAATTCATTACTCCATGCCTTTTCATAATTAACCCCCACCATTCTTATGTTGTCCAAATGACCTCACACAATAAACTTAATTATCATAATAATGTTTCCACCATGATAGAATTTCTACACAACATTATATTCAAACTTGTTCAGCCAATCCTTATCATTAATCAATTCCCAATAAGGGTACATAGAGTCCTCATTTCACATATTTCGTATCTCCTTTGTTTTTCATTTTCACAGCGAGATCTCTTCATCCCTGTAAATATATACATTTCAACAATCATCCCATAAACCATGGCATGTATCATCTATAGGAATAAGTAAAGATCATAATCCTATTAAGTCCATCGGGGAATAGAGTCTGTAACCTATTTACCCACCATACTTCTTTCTGTTTTAATCTCAGAATCCTATCTCCACCTCTTTTATCCCTATTTACTTGTTCTAGAATCACAATTCCGAATCCTTGTGATCCTTTTCCTGGAAATGTCTCGGTACTGGTAAACCCGGTTGTTTCCCTCTGATAGAACTGCGATGCTGTGCTATCCTGTCTTTCATCTTTTGTGTTGTTTCCCCAACGTATAATAAGCTACATGGACATGTCAACACATAGATCACATATGCTGACTGACATGTGTAAAAACCTCTGATTTGTGTCTTATGTCCACGTACAGGGTGAATGAAATTCTCACCCTTACTCATAAGATTGCACTGTATGCAATTGAGACACTGGAAACATCCATTTCTCTTTCTTCCTAGGAATGTATGGTCCACCTTATCTCTTTCCTGTCTAAATTCCGATCTCACCACCATATCTCTGATCGTTCTATTTCTGTAATATGCCTTAATAGGGATCTCCTGAAAATCCTCAATTTGAGGGTGAGCTCGTTTTTATATTGGCCAGTGTTTTCTAATGATTTTGAAAATATCTTCACTATAGTGGTGAAATTGCATGGAAAAAGGCATTCTTTTCATGGTGTTCCTCCGTTTTTGTATCCCTTCTTTTCTGATGATCCTCATTCTTTTTCAAGCTGTGTGTGTGTCACACACAGCTTGAGAGAGAACAAGGATCGTTCGAAACTGTACAGTAGCTGGTTGATGGTTGTATGACCTGTAATTGGAACTTTTCAGTAAACTTTGGAATATTGCATTGGAGGAAGTGTCCCTACTTTTTTATTGAATATATATATATATATATATATATATAAATATATCCTAGAATTGGTGGGGGAATAATTTCCAACCTAGGATCATATGTAGTAACCTTATAGTGCATATATGTACATTCTCATATAGTCACCTTTCTTCCTGACTTGCCTCTATAGTATCTACCCATGCCACCATAGTCAACTGTCTATTGGACCTAGAGAACAATCACAGGTCATGCTTATCATGCCTAACCCCACTGTAACTTTTGATTGAAGACCTGGAGGACAGGAGGTGTTGAATCAATATGAGGATCAGAGGGCTTCCAAAAGCCACTCTGCTTGCTTACTTACAGTAGACAGTGCTGGGCATATTCAGTCACTTGCTAAAAAACCCTGCAGTGGATGATATAAACTCAACAGGATGCACCTGGCTCTGGTCCACTCAACCGATCTGCATCACTCACAAAATGTCCTGTGCCACATGTACTTTTTTACTATGAAGGAGGAGATCCTGTGCAGGAACTGGCAGAAATAGCAAGTAGATTGTGGTGGGGCTGCTTTGCAGATCATTCTAGATCTGACATCCAATTGTATGTCCTTTTTCATTAACTCACCAGCCGATGTGGAGTCAATCCAAAAATACAGGCACATCACTACCTCTCAGCTTGAGGAATGGCCCTACCATTTGACAGAGACAGACCTAATGACAGTGGCAAAATCACAGCAAATGAGCTAGAATTTCAGTTTCCGGCAACTGACAGAGCAATTCAAGCCCATAATGAATCAGGAATACTCCTGCCCTCTGGGGTATCTTTTCAGTTCCAATACTAGCCTTTTCGATCCTTGTATATCACCATGACTGAATGACTTACAGTATCTCACAAAAGTGAGTATACCCCTCACATTTTTGTAAATATTTTATTATATCTTTTTATGTGACAACACTGAAGAAATAACACTTTGCTACAATGTAAAGCAATGGGTGTACAGCATGTATAACACTGTAAATTTGCTGTCCCCTCAAAGCAACTCAACACACAGCCATTAATGTCTAAACCACTGGCAACAAAAGTGAGTACACCCCTAATTGAAAATGTCCAAATTGGGTCCAAAGTGTCAATATTTTGTGTGGCCACCATTATTTTCCAGCACTGCCTTAACCCTCTTGGGCATGGTGTTCACTAGAGCTTCACAGGCTGCCACTGGAGACATGCTTGGCTAGTCCATCACCTTTACCCTCAGCTTCTTTAGCAAGGCAGCGGTCGTCTTGGAGGTGTGTTTGGGGTCATTTACATGTTGGAAAACTGCCCTGCGGCCCAGTCTCTGAAGGGAGGGAAATATGCGCTGCTTCAGTATGTCACAGTACATGTTGGCATTCATGGTTCCCTCAATGAACTATAGCTCCTCAGTGCCGGCAGCACGCATGAAGCCCCAGACCATGACACTCCCACCACCATTCTTAACTGTAGGCAAGACACACTTGTCTTTGTACTCCTCACCTGGTTGCCGCCACACACGCTTGACACCATCTGAACCATCAGACCACAGGATATGGTTCCAGTAATCCATGTCCTTAGTCTGCTTGTCTTCAGCAAACTGTTTGCAGGCACCATTGTGCATAATCTTTAGACAAGGCTTCCTTCTGGGATGACAGCCATGCAGACAAATTTGATGCAATGTGCGACGTATGGTCTGAGCACTGACAGGCTGATCCCCCATCCCTTCAACCTCTGCAGCAATGCTGGCAGCACTCATACGTCTATTTCCCAAAGACAACCTTTGAATATGACGCTGAGCACGCTCATGCAACTTATTTGGTCGACCATGGTGAGACCTGTTCTGAGTGGAACTGTTAAACCGCTGTATGGTCTTGGCCACCATGCTGCAGCTCAGTTTCAGGGTTTTGGCAATCTTCTTATAGCCTAGGCCTTCTTTATGTAGAGCAACAATTCTTTTTTTCAGATCCTCAGAGAGTTCTTTGACATGAGGCGCGTTGTATGAGAGAGTGAGAGTGATTAACACCAAATTTAACGCACTTGCTTCCCATTCACACCTGAGACCGTGCAACACTGAGTCACTTGACACCGGAGAGGGAAAATGGCTAATTGGGCCCAATTTGGACATTTTCACTTGGGGTGCACTTTTTGCCAGTGGTTTAGACATTAATGGCTGTATGTTGAGTCATTTTGAGGGGGCATCAAATTTACACTGTTATACAAACTGTACACTCACTACTTTACATTGTAGCAAAGTGTAATTTCTTCAGTGTTGTGAAAGATATAATAAAATATTTACAAAAATGTTAGGGGTGTACTCACTTTTGTGAGATACTGTATATACTTGTAGTTGAGTGAGACCAATCCATCCCCACATTGTCACTTATCTGCCCAAGAGTGAAGCTCATGCCCCATTCTCTGCTTTTGTTGAGTTATACTAAGGTCCATTTGTTTCTCTGTGTATCCCCTCTCTCTGCTAATGCCACAAGGCATTGTTGGATTACTTCATGAGCTAAAGATGACTGTACTTTTTGATTGAATGGCCAAGCTTGCCCACAAAATATTACTTTGGTTAATGTCAACCTAGTAAAACTCAATCAGATCCAGTTCCTAGAAAATAAGCATGACACTGGACCCTGGTTTACTCCTGGGCCTCCCATTTGCAGCTTGCAGCACATAGTACATTGGCTAATCTAGCGTATTAATCATTTGTCACATTTCCTCAGACAGGGCTCAAAACACAATGCCCTTTCTCGCTAGTCTATTTCTCAATCTGAGTCAGATCCCGAAATGCTGGTCCTAGAGAACACAGAATGAAGAGGATAATGAGGCAATATACGAGGAATCTGCAGAAGACTTTTGTTCCCCAGACCGCTGCCTATTAAACAAGGAGCTTCATGCAACATACTTGTTAACATTGAAAGCTGTATGCAAAAGTCTTGGCATCGTGCAGAAATAATCAAATCAAAAGGTGGTGCTATATTAGTATCAAACACACAATATAAAGTCATAAATCATATGTGCTTACTCGTGTGATAATAAATGTCCCAATTTAAAGAGGAAGTAAACCCTGATGGATTTTACTTCCTCTTCATTCCTTTTCATTACCCTGCAAGGTAAAAGCATAATAGGCTAGTATGCATTGCATATTAGCCTATTATGTGACACTTACCTGCATTGGAAGCCCGCACTGTCCCCGCTCCAGGCCGCGTCCATTTTTACCACTCTTGCTTCCGGGCCGCGGACTCGGGCTCTGTGATTGGCCAGAGCCACATGACGTCACTCCCGTGCATGAGCACGGGAGCCACACGATCTCAGTGAAGAAACGGCACGATGACATCGGCAAATGCAAGTACCCTGTATATCTCCTAAACCTGCACTCCTCAGCTTCCACTTTCCACGATATCAGAGATGCCACTCTCCTCGTCCTCACCACAACACCATAGAGTCAACAAAGACCAATGGAGAAAACTTCATTGTGCTGTGTTTCATATGAACATATATCACATCAATATAAAATTAAAGGTAGCCCACCCATATTAAATAGTGTCTAGATTAGCACCCAATGTAACCAGCCTTTAATTCATACAAGGAAGCACCACCGCTCTGTTCTTTCCTGGAGCCCACTTGGATTCCAATTACACACCCGGAAGTGATGACCAGAAGTCCTGCCTCTTTCACGGCTGGTTACATTGGGCACTGTTTAACCACTCAAGCTCTGGAAGGTTTTACCCCCTTTCATGGCCAGGCCATTTTTTGATATTCAGCACTGTGCTACTTTATATGGTAATTGCGCAGTCATGCCATACTGTACGCAAATTACATTTTTATACATTTTCACACAAATAGAGCTTTCTTTTCGTGGTATTCGATCACTGCTGGGTTTTTATTTTTTGTAATATAAAGGAAAAAAGATTTTGAAAAAAAAAAACTTTCTGTCATAAAACATATCCATTCAAATCAAATTTCATCATAAATTATAAATTTAGGTCAAAATGTATTCTGCTACATGCCTGTGGTAAAGAAAATCCCAATAAGTGTATATTAATTGGTTTATGTGAAAGTTATATGGTCTACAAACTAGGGTATATATATATTTGAAAGTTGATTAACTCTGATGTACTGACGTCATCTCATTTCTTGAGACCCTAAAATTCTAGGACAGTACAAATTCCCCAAAATTGCCCCTTGTTGGAAAGTAGACAGTCTGAGGTATTTAGTAAGAGGCATGGCGAGTTTTTTGAAGTTGTAATTTTTTGTCACAATTTTTTTGAAAATGAAAGAAATTGAATACATTTTTTTCCCCTTTACATACTGTCACCAGTTCAGTACAGTTTCCTCATATGACTGATGTGGCAGTGATTAGGGACAGTGGGTTCCATTCACAAAAGCATCTCACATGCGGTATTTAGGTGTCCAGACACATTTTGCCTAAATATCGCATGCGATCCTAAAATTGTTATTTCACTGTACCGTTTTGTAGTATTTAACGCAAAACGCTGAAAGCACTTGGTAAATATCGTATGAACAGGCATTAAACTCAGTTCACTGAAGGAAATAAATAATTAAATGCATGCAGTAATTAAGTAGTAGTCCAGGCATGCGGCATTTAAGGAATGTGTATGATTTTCACTCTTTGCTAAGGAGTGGGTGGTCACCAACATCCTTAACAACCAGTAACTGTCATGGTTGATAAGGAGTTCTTAACAACTGACAGCTCAATGTAAAGAAAAGAATTGCCAGCATTAAAAAATCTCCCCTTCCCAATTTTGAGGGGATCCCCATGCCAAAATTGTTTTAAAAATGGCGTACCAGACATTTATCTGAGCATGCTGCCTGTCGTGCCAGGAAGGGGAGGGGCGAGTGAGTGCCCCTCCTCCTGAACCATACCAGGCCATGTGTTCTCAATGTGCGGGGGGTTCTTTGGGGCAGGGGGGACAGAGTGGGATCTGGGGGTCCCCTTGTAAAGGGGGCTTCCAGATTTTGATAAGCCCCTTGCCTGCAGACCCACAGAGACCCTTGTCCCCATCAAAATGGGGTCAAGGTGCTTTGGGGGAGCCTCCCCTGCCCCAAAGAACCCCCCCATATGTTGAGAACATGTGGCCTGGTATGGTTCAGGAGGGGGGGCACTCGCTTGTCCCTTCCCCTTTCCTGGCCTGCCAGGCTGCATGCTCGGATAAAGGTCTGGTATGTATTTGGAGGGGAACCCATGCCATTTAAAAAAAAATTGGTGTGATGGTTCCCCTCAATATCCATATCAAACCTGAAGGGCCCTGTCATGAACCTGTAGTACAATTCATGTCCTGTCTGTTTGCTTAGCTCTTTGGTTGTGTCAGCTTAGAGGCTGTCAGGGATACCATATGCAGACATCTAGTAGGGATGATCAGATCGGTTGGCTGCACTTAAACGTATCAGGACCAGATGTTAAAGTGAAAATATGTATAAATTTATTAGGAAAATGACACACTACCAACACCAAACACCAGCAAACATTAACAAGCAAGTACAAGATAGTGAACACAGAAAAACCCAAAATGACACCTAACTATCTATCTAACTAAATACAATGTAGAAAACACACATAAAGCAAATAGGGGACAAGAGATCAGGGGAACAGGGAGCCAGGTAACTGGGAGCAGAAGGAGAGTAAGGGAGCAGGTTCCAGGGATCAGGTCACAGGGTCAGGATACAGGATCACAGATACAGGACCAGGATGTATCAGACACAGGCAGGGACAGGCTTGCAGAGAAAATATTGAAGCGCTGGGACTGGGTGCAAGGTAGGTTTATATAATCCCAGCAGACCCATCAAGTGCAGCCTAACAACCTGTATGATCAATCTGCTGGGAAACACCTGCTGGTGGCCACCAGAACTACACCATTTGGTTTTCCACACAACACTGCCACCAACATGTGACCCAAGCAAGGACACAGGTCCTGACAGTCCCCTTAAGAAGCGGCCTCTGGATGCTCCATTCTGCCGTTAAATGGGCAGTCCATGTGGGTGCAGGAACAGTCCAGCAAAGTGTCCCCTCCAAGTCTGTGGACTCTATTGCACTTCTCTGACCAGAGTCCTTTAACCTGCCGGGCGGCGCATCACCAAAGTCAGGTACTGGAACATACCCCCCACCACCAGGGTCCAGAGGCCTGAGTCCGGTATCAACAGCCAGCTGGACATTGGCATGAAACCCGCGGAGGCAGGCAACACAGGGGCATCAAAATCAGCCTGGGCATCAACCTGGGGGAAAACAGTGGCAAGCTGGGCATCAGGCAGGCAAGCATCCATAGGCACTGGATAAGCAGGCACTGGATCAGCGGGTTCAAGGTCATCAGGCATGGGATCAGCAGGCACCGGGTCATCAGGCATGGAGCAGTGGGTACAGGATCATCAGGCACTGGAGCAGCAGGCACCGGGTCATCTGGCATGGGATCAGCGGACACCAGGTCATCAGGCATTGGATCAGTGGGCACTGGGTCATCAGGCACTGGATCGGTGGGTACCAGGTCATCAGGCACTGGATTGGCTGGTACCGGGTCATCAGGCACTGGATCGGCTGGTACCGGGTCATCAGGCACTGGATCAGCGAGCACTGGGTTGTCAGGCACTGGATCAGTGGGCACTGGGTCATCACACTGAGCAGTGGGCACCGGGTCATCAGGCACTGGATCAGCGGGCCCTGGGTCATCAGGCACTGGATCAACGGGCACCGGGTCATCACACTGGGTAGTAGGCATTAGGCACTGGATCATAGGCCACTGGGTTATCACACTGGGCAGTATGCACCGGGTCATCAGGTACTGGATCAGCGGGCACCAGGTCATCACACTGGGCAGTAGGCACTGTGTCATCAGGCACTGGATCAGCGGTCACCAGATCATCACACTGGGTAGTGGGCACCAGGTCATTAGGCACTGGATCAGCGGGCACTGAGTCATCACACTGGGCAGTAAGCATCGGGTCATCAGGCACTGGATCTGTGGGCACCGAGTCATCAGGCACTGGATCAGCAGGCACTGGATCAGTGGGCACCGAGTCATCAGGGACTGGATCAGCGGGCACGGGATCATCACACTGGGCAGTAGGCAGCAGGTCCCCAAGCACTGGATTGGCAGGCACTGGGTCATCAGGCACTGGATCAGCGGGCACTGGGTCATCAGGCACTGGATCAGTGGGCACCGGTTCATCAGACTGGGCAGTAGGCACCGGCTCATCAGGCACTGGATCGGTGGGTACCAGGTCATCAGGCACTGGATCGGCTGGTACCGGGTCATCAGGCACTGGATCAGTGGGGAACAAGTCATCAGGCACTGGATCAGCAGGCACTGGATCAGTGGGCACTGGGTCATCACACTGAGCAGTGGGCACCGGGTCATCAGGCACTGGATCAGCGGGCACTGGGTCATCAGGCACTGGATCAGCAGGCACCGGGTCATCACGCTGGGTAGTAGGCATCAGGCATTGGATCATAGGCCACCGGGTTATCACACTGGGCAGTAGTCACCAGGTCATCCGGTACTGGATCAGCGGGCACCAGGTCATCACACTGGGCAGTAGGCACTGTGTCAACAGGCACTGGATCAGCGGTCACCAGATCATCACACTGGGTAGTGGGAACCAGGTCATTAGGCACTGGATCATCGGGCACTGAGTCATCACACTGGGCAGTAAGCACCGGGTCATCAGGCACTGGATCAGCTGGCACCAAGTCATCAGGCACTGGATCAGCAGGCACTGGATCAGTGGGCACCGAGTCATCAGGAACTGGATCAGCGGGCACTGGATCAGTGGGCACCGAGTCATCAGGAACTGGATCAGCGGGAACTGGATCATCACACTGGGCAGTAGGCAGCGGGTCACCAAGCACTGGATCGGCAGTCACTGGGTCATCAGGCACTGGATCAGCAGGCACTGGGTCATCAGGCACTGGATCAGTGGGCACTGGGTCATCAGGCACTGTATCAGCGGGCACCGGTTCATCAGACTGGGCAGTAGGCACCGGGTCATCAGACACTGGATGAGTGGGCACCGGGTCATCAGGCACTGGATCAGTGGGCACCAGGTTATCAGGCACTGGATCATCAGGCTGGGCAGTGGGCACGGGTCATCAGGCTTGGTAGAGGGCATCGGGTCATCCAACTGGGCAGTGGGCACATAGTTATCAGCAGGCATCAGATCATCAGGCACTGGGTCATCAGGCACCGGGTCACCAGACTGGGCAGCGGGCATCGGGTCTTCAGGCACCGGGTCATCGAGCTGGGCAGCAGGCACAAGGTCATCAGTGGGCACAGGGTCACCAGGCTGGTTAGAGGGCATCGGGTCATCAGGCTGAACAGCGGGCACCAAGTCATCAGAGGGCATCAGATCATCAGGCACTGGATCAGCGGGCACAGGGTCATCAGGCACTGTAACAGTGGGCACAGGGTCACCAGGCACTGGAACAGTAGGCACTGGGTCATCAGGCACTGGAACAGCAGGCACTGGGTCATCAGGCACCGGGTCATCAGGCACTGGAACATCAGGCACTGGGTCATCAGGCATTGGAACAGCAGGCACCAGATCATCAGGCACTGGAACAGCAGGCACTGGATCATTCATCACCAGGTCAGCGGGCACTGGGTCATCAGGCTGAGCAGTGGGCACCGAGTCATCAGGCTGGACAGCAGGCACCAGGTCATCAGGCTGGACAGCAGGCACTGGGTCATCAGGCTGGATAGCGGGCACTGGGTCATCAGGCTGGACAGCGGGCATTGGGTCATCAGGCTGGACATCAGGAGTGGAATCATCAGAATGGGCAACAAGAACTGACTCATCAAGCTGGGCATCAGGCA
>BLSH010434375.1:0-24939 GCA_018402905.1 Glandirana rugosa
CAGGGTTTGATCTGCAATGTGTCACTCAAAGCAGCAGTATGTGAAATCTCAAATTACTCCAACAATCTGATCGTTGTGTACGATCGTAACGATCGTTGCGTTAGGCAGAGTATAATCTGCAACTCTAAGCAGCAGTATTTGAAATCTCAAATTCCTCCAACAATCTGATCGTTGAGCACGATCGTAGCGATCGTTGTTTTATGCAGAGTTTGAGCTGCAACTCAAAGCAGCGGTATTAGTAGCATTAGTAGGCATGGCTGTGATGGCTTCTAAGGGCAAACCAGTGAAACGCTTGTTGATTGGCTGCCCGGCAGCTTCTCAACACGTGGAGTAAAATACCAGAACCCCGGACCCGAACCCGAACATTTTTTGAAATGTGCGTGTTCGGGTCCGGGTCCCGGACACCTGAAAGTTCGGTATGGACCCGAACATTACAGTCCGGGTTCGCTCAACACTAATCCTGATCATAGGTGCTTCTGTGCCGGCCGCTTTACTCTAGCGCCCACAGCTCCACTCTTGCCTTAGAGCGGAGCAGGTGTGTCCATCACCACAAAAGGCAGAGAGACCTCCAATGTCTCCATCAGCTCTCCAAGACTGCCTTTCGTACTGAACCGTATCTGGAAGCACCATCACAGGGAACCGGGTGATCACTTGCCACGCTATTAAAAAGCACCATACCAACCAGTTCCACTGTTGATTAATGTTACCTGGCACAGCTTGTACTACCTGGCCCCATTCATTGGTACCACGCAGCACCACCCCATCCGACTGTAATGGAGGAACCCAGGTATACAAGAAAAGTGCTTTCACCAGTTCAAGCAGTTCCACTAGCATATCTGTCACTTCAATGCACTCCACATCAATATGCAAAACCTTTTTAGGGACTTTTCCCTTATCAGAGACGTGAGGGGCTCATGCACTGCAGCTTAAGAGGGGCCTCAACCTCACTGGAGGTATCCATCACAGCCTGATGCTCCCCCCTGAGCGCTGTCAGGCACATGTCTCCCTGTCATCCCCTCTAACTCAACAATGAGCCTCTGCACTTGGGATTCTGCAGCACAAACAGTACCTTTGTCATTTCTATATAAATCACATTTTGACAACATGCTTTTACTCTTAGCTAATGCATCATCAATCAAGACAGGCTGCAATACACCATTTTGGCCAGCTTGCCCTGGGGGCGCTAACAACACACTCAGCTGTGTACTTTCAGCTTTGGCTGGCTGACTTAACCCTTTACCCACTGGGTTACAAATATGGTGAGTGGACTGCTCACACAAACTCTCACAGCATGGTGTAGATCCAGTCTTTACCACCAGAGCCAATTCAGTGATATCCTGGAAAATCTCTGGCTCCAACACATGGAAAGCCACTGAGACTTCCATGGACAACTCTGTGGCTCTCTTTCTGGTTGCCAAGGGAGACATCCCCCTTTCCTCGTTATAAGTGAACCCATCACCAACATAAGTACATGCATCAGCAATACCTTTGTCCACAGCATTCACAGACATAGCAGTGTTATAAGCTTTATCGGGCTGTTTTTGGTCATAATGCACTGCACCCTGTGTGCCGCTCAGCACATCACCCTTCCTCTCCAAAGGGATTCTTTTGCCCACTAGGGCGGCTATACAGTTGTCCTGGGAAGCCACGTGCCTTACCACTGCGGGCTCCTGGGAGGTTTCCCTGGGCATCTCTGCAGCACCTGTCACTAGGGAACCTGGCACATAAACTGTATTGGCCACTCCTAGGTTATCATTCCCAGCACTGTGCTGGATTACACCAGGCACATACAGAGTCTTCAAGTCTTTCTGAGTCCTTAGCCTTGCTTCAGGTTGAGCTTCAACCTGTGTCTCCCCACTACTCGGGGTAGCACCCTGCAGCAAGTGCAGTTTTCCACCTTCTGCAAATCTCCCAGCCTGACACAGTCCCACAAACTGCAACAGTCTTACCAGTTCCTGTAGCTGGTGTCATAGCCTTCACTTGAGTGCAATGTCTCCCATATGTGGTGTTTCCACAGGCTGACTTCCCTTGTGGTCATGGAGCAACACTGCAGCCTTTCCAGACCCACTGACGCCCCCTGCAGGTAACAGAAGATCCCTGTTGCTAGGGGTAACAGCAGACTTGCACTCAAAAGACTGTTGGCTATACCTCACGCAGGATGAAGACTGTTGCACCCTCCTTTCTGGGCTGACCACTTTCCCTAAGCGGCCATGACATGAATCTTTGCGTTTCTGTAAGTTTCCAAAACCTTGGCCTTCCGGTGACACCTCTCCCATCCTGGAGCATTGCTGGCAGATCATGATACGCTGGATCGCTCCTCTAAGAAGGATCTCCTCTTTAAACTTGCGGTAGTCATCCTGGTCCCAATCCATCAAATAATTGACCGGAACTCCGTTGGTAACAAGGGTTGCAGCAATTTTGGTCACCGGTCCCTAGGCCATCTTCTCTGTGTAGCAACTTTTTCAAATTTTATCAAGAAGTCCCCAACTTCCTCTTTAGCATGGGTTGCATATAGCCAGAGGCCAAGATCTCAGCCTCTCGCACTGCGCCCCACTCTTCATTTTGGTTCCGCTTGAACCATTCATTCACTGTCTCATACTCCCCGGGCCCCTTTGGACGGGCCCTCCCAGGTGGAGACATCTTCTCTGGCCACGCTGAAGTTTCTGGTCTGGCTGGGATCTGTGGTGAAATACCCTTCAGGCGTAGTAGCATTTCCCTTGCTTTAGCAAGGATTGCTTCCTTTTTCTGCTTTGATCACCCCATCCTTGTGGTCTTGCACACAGCAACTTGTAACACAGTTCACAGCAGAAAAAAAAAATGTTTGACTCTGTTCACAGGTACACCACCTGCAACACGCAATGCCTTTTGCCTGGCTGCACAGCCAATAGTTCCTGACATGAGCTCACTGTGGAGCAAGGACCCGGATTTTACCGCCATGTGCCCGCATCCGACAACCACTTGTAACATGGGGGATTGTTAGCTCTAGTGGTAGATGCGTTTTCCAGTGATTCCCAGTAGTCAGGAACTATATTTTAAGGACCTGGTAGCCCATTTTTATTTCAAGGCAAATAAAAAGTCTGAAACATACATCTTTCCCATGCAGGGGTTCTTCTCCAGCAAATTCACATAAACAGAAAATGCTAGCCCACCTGGCTCTTAAGCTCTCACTTAGCTTTATGTGCAGTTCCTCTGCTCTTTATGCTGGTCATCCTGACCATAGGTGCTTCTGTGCCAGCTGCTTTACTTTAGCGCCCACATTTCTGCTTTGGCCTTAGTCCTCAGGCTGTTTACTGCCTCTTGCAGTCACACACGTGCTCTGGCTGCCACCTGCAGCTTCTGACTCCTGGAGAGGCATGGAGTCCTCCTGACTCCCCATGCCCAGATCTCCTGTCTGTAGGGTGGAGCAGTCTCCAACTGGGAGCCAGGAGGTATTCCCATACCTTCATTATAAGGACTGTGCTCACCTGAGCACACACCCTGCTAGTCCTCCACAAAACCTGGACACAGGGTTGGAGATCCCGTCCCACCCAAGACACTATGCAATCTCCAAACTACAGAGCCCCATGCAGGGATACCAAAACCCAGAGAAAGCTGCAAAAGCAGTTTTCACCAGTCCACATCGATGCTCTGTAGTCCTGCACTGAGCCAATGTGCACACTCTGTGTCCTTTAAACAACCAATTTTCCAGTGACAGCATCTCCTACTGTCACACTGGGCTGGATACTGACATTTACAGGTAAAGTTGATCCAAGGTAAATCCGATTGCCTCTCGGGGGATCAGGAAGGAATTTTTTTCCCCTGCTGTAGCAAGTTGGATCATGCTTTTCTGGGGTTTTTCATCTTCCTCAACTGTGGGTGAAGGATTGTATATATGGGATTGTATTATTTTTTTTATTTTTATTATTGGTCGAACTAGATGGACTTGTGTCTTTTTTCAACCTAAACATGTAACTTTAAGCATCATTAAATCACTGCTCCTGTAAAAACGATCTTTTTAAAAAAAAAATGTTGGCATTAATATATGTCCACTAGGTCAATACCCGGACCCCCATACACTTTTTATGGCCAATTACTTGCATATAAGCCTTCAAAATGGGGACTTTTGATTTTTCAAGTTCCGGTCCCATAGACTTTAATAGGGTTCGCCTTTTGGATCAGAACTTTTTCCAGGTTCGGGAATTCTGGTGTGAACCGAACAGGGAGGGTGTTCGGTCCATCTCTAGTGGCTACCACAAGATCCCCTGTCATCCCTATACCCTCTTATGTTAAGGATGTTTTCTATGTGGGCTGGGCTCACCCCGGCAAGAGGTTAGGTCCAGCGACTGGCAGGATTTCCTTGTGCTCTCTGTTTCACTGTGCATGCTCTGTAGGCTTCCATTCAACAAATTTCTCATTTGGGACTTTTGTTTGTGCAGCAGCAATTCGACAGTTGCAGAAGATCCAGAAGATTTAAGGTGGTTAGAGTTCTCTGTTGCCTTAGGAAGAAGGGCAAGTGCATGACTCAAAGATCTGCTGCTCCTACTTCTTTTTCCATGAGGCACTAGAATTTTAGAGCTTTTGCAAGCTATTGATTACCTTCTTCTGAGGGAGTGATTGTTCCAGTACCAGAGGAAGAGAGGTTCCAAGGGTTCTACTCCAGCCTCTTTATGGTTACTAAACTGGATTGCAATGTTCACCCCATCTTGGGCCTCCCTCTCCAGCCAGCAGATCCCTAGCATCATAAGGGATTCCTACATATATGTCATGGTCTTGCCTCCTTTTTAGAGGTTTTACAGTTGTGGTATAGGATCAATTTTTATTTTAAATATGTTGCCAGTTGTTTGGCCTGTCTATGGCCCTAGAGCGTTCATCTAGGTCCATGTAGGCAGGTGCAGTTTATCCTCCCCTTTGTAGGCGGTGCTCTTTTGCTGGCTGCTGTACAAAGGGAATTGAGGATGAGAGGAGCTTCATTCCTCTGAAGCCTCCATAGGTGTCCTCAGGGAAGCAGCTATCTGACTGGATACTGCAACACTTGATGACCTCCACAGCCATCTTTAGCGAGGGCAATGCTAATAAATAACACTGTCCCACTGCAATTGACATGCATTTGCAAAGTGGACAGGGACAGGATCACCGCTGGTTAGGGTCAGTGTATTTAGCTCTAGGGAGAGGTTCCTGTTGAGGAGGACAGAACAGGAATGCAACTGGCAACACTATCTGGCTACTCTAGAGCTGGGACAAAGATCATTCTATCAGTATTCTAAGTGCGCCTGCACTCTGCTGCTCTGCTGATCAGCCACCCCTTTCAATCAGATGCTGCTTTGGTAACATAAGCATTGTTAACATGACACCTCAAGTGCTGGGACTGTATCAAAGTATTGCCAACATTGCTGAGAACTGTTGTACATGAGTCATCTGTGTTATTAAGACTCTGATGCCATATTGTTTTGGAACTGTTAAGTAAGCACTGTGCCACTGCCCTCCATATGTTATTTGTTACTTCTAATTAACCAAATAATAATGGTGACATTTTACTTGGTCTTTGTGTTCCTTTACTTCATCTTGGGTACCAATTAACTGGCCTAGCCCACATCCTGGCCCAAATGGAGCCTTTTCTGGGTTATCCGGTTGATTTTATTTGAGGGAGCAATCTACTCCACTTCTGGAAAACAATGTGTCTCTCGTGATGCGTATTCTGGGGTGGTTTGGTTAAATTAAAAAATCTGGTAATCAGTATAGCTCCCAGCCAACGGTTGGAGACTTGGGGCTGTTCATAGAGCTGCCCAGCCAAGAGTTATTCACTCTTTTTCAGCAGGCGGTAGCTGTTTATAGAACCTGGTTGTCAGCTCCCATCATGGTCAAGTCCAATAGGATATGCCATAGGCAATGTGTGTTAGGGTCTACATGGGTCCTCATGTGGTCTATTGGGATGCCATAGATATTCAATGACTACACCAAAATGTTATCTGTCCTCAAATATGGCATGCTGTATTTTACTTTGTGAAGCTCTTCTTTTAGCCAAGCTTTGTACAACAGGGTCACCCATGGGGGTGTTCTCCTGAGCAAGGCTGTGTGCATCTATAGACACACACAGCCTGGTTCAGCCACTCCCCCCTTTCCATCCTCACAAGAATTGGCAGGTACTGTGATTTTGACAGGTACCCGCTCCCACTTCTGGTCAGATTGTTCTGATCAGAAGTTCAGCCTCCCCTCCTTCCCTGTGCAGGCTCTTGGGACATGTCACAATTCCCAGTAGACTGCAGGATTATTCATGGGGCACAGCATGGCTTGCACACGTGCAGTGGGCAGCTGACTGTGAAGCTGTAAGGAGTCATAGTCAGCTGCCCACAGTTAAAGCCTAGTATGCACAGGCTGAATGTGAGCTGGCATCAGCCGGTTCAATAGAAACTGTTCGACTTGGCGGCTGGTCCAACAGAAACCGCCTTTTGTCAAAGGCTCATAACCGAAAAAGGTCTGCCGACCGTCTCCCGATCAGGAAATGGCTGAAAACGCTGATCGGAGTGTTCTGGCGGAACACAATAGCCCAGCAGGGAAGATCGCTGTACTAACGTTGGATTGTTAGTACAGCGGCTAAGATGCTGGCGTCGCACCTGAAGACCGGCAAAGAGCCTGGTCAGGTGAGGACATTGCTGGATTCTGGGACAGGTAAGTGTGCTTTATAAAAGTCAGCAGCTACAGTATTTGTAGCTGCTGACTTTTACATTTTTGTTCACAGGGTAAATAACCTCCTTAAATAATGTACAAGCCTCTGCATACCTATAAAACTGTGACATTTGAAAACCCTCCCAGACTGAAAGTATATGATTAGTGTAGTACCTGCCCTTATCCGTAAATATATCCGAGGGAATATACCTTGTCTACAGTTTGAGCCCATTTGGGGTAGACGGGGTGTGAACTTCGAACAGAAGATCTCTAGATTTAAATATCTCTGTAACATGTTCTCTTGATTTGTTGATGTATGTTAAAGAATATCCCTTGTTTATTAAGTTTATGGGGATATGTAAGACAAGAAAATGGAAACTATATAATATCCTATTTGTTAATTGCTTATTATAACTAATAAAAATTCAACGTTAAAAAAAAATAATAATGTACAAATGTTTAATGTGATTATATATTATATCTACTAATATGCACAAGGGCAGAATGTATATGCTTATTTCAATAAATAGTCTAGTAAATGCAATATGAGCAATTAATTTGAAAATGTAATCAAAATACTGCATGCCAGTTGGTCAAACTCTTTATTTTATATATGCAAATGACTAAGGCTAGCTGTTTTGTCTGCTGTTTGACAAGATAAAGCAGTGCCCAATATTCTGTAATTTATTTAAAAGTCACTTTGTGCAAAGTCATGTACTAAATTTACAGTGAAACATTTTAAATTTTAAAAAAGTTAAAATGATGTGTTTTGGTAAAGTTACAGAATACACTTTTTTAAAATAATTTAAGCATTGTAATAGCAATACATTGTAAGCATGGCTATACAGTAAGTGTTGACCTAACACAAGGAGGTTAAGTGGCTCCATCAGGATTGGGGACAAGGACTTGAAGTGAATGGGAGAAGCTTGAACTCTAGAAAAAGTCTACACTGAGGCATCTCATTGACCTGAGGAAATTCGGCCTTCAGAAGAGTTTTAACTGGTTCCTTCCCTTCATGAAAGGCAAGTATCCTTCCTGTCCCCCAGCTGCCTTGTTCTTTGTTCTCTGACCCATCAGGACCCATTCTCACTATGTGCAGTCACCTGCATTTTTCCTCATGAAAGAAAGCAGGTAGCTGCAATGACATGCAAAAAACAATAATTTTCTCTTTGTAGTGTTCAGACCAGAGTGCAGTGTTGCACTACATTCCAGGAGAGCTGTGTGATGTTTTGCAACATGTTTTAGTGATATTGTGTCACTTGCTGTGCAGTGACATGACTGAAGTGTCTTGTACACTTCATATAATTCTCTGTCAAAAATAACTGAATATAAGGAGCTGTGTGATGCACCCCCTGCCACACAGTTGTGCAAGATGCCAGTGGTGGCTGGTGAAATTTTAGGATGGGGCGCCAGACCCCACCCTTCCTTTTGATCCCTCCCACTTCTCACAAGCCCCACCCCTTATCATTTCCACCCATTGTGTCAGGAGTATACAGCCCAGCATCACCAGATAGGGTATACAGCATCACAGAGAAGATATACATCCTCACCAGATAGGGGTATACAGAGCCACCAGATAGGAGTATACAGAGCCACCAGATAGGAGTATACAGATCCACAATATAGCAGTATACAGAGTCACCAGATAAAGTATACATTCACCAGATAGGAGTATACAGAGCCACCAGATAGGAGTATAGAGCGCCACCAGATAGTATACAGAGTCACCAGATAAAGTATACATTCACCAGATAGGGTATACAGTGCCACCAGATATGATTAAACAGAGTCACCAGATAGGAGTATATAGAGCCACCAGATAGAAGTATACAGAGCCACCAGATAGGAGTATACAGAGCCACCAGATAGGGTATAGAGTCACCAGATAGGCGTATACAGAGCCACCATATAGGGTATACAGAGCCACCAGATAGTATACAGTGCCACCAGATAGGAATATACAGAGCCACCAGATACGAGTATACAGCACCACTAGATATGAGTATACAGAGCCACCAGATAGGGAATACAGAGCCACCAGATAGGAGTGTACAGAGCCACCAGATAGGAATATACAGAGCCACCAGATAGGAGTATACAGAGCCACCAGATAGGAGTATATAGAGCCACCAGATAGGGTATACAGAGCCACCAGATATGGTATACAGTCACCAGATAGGGTATACAGTCACCAGATAGGAGTATACAGAGTTACCAGATAAAGTATACATTCACCAGATAGGAGTATACAGAGCCACCAGATAGGAATATACAGAGCCACCAGATAGGGTATACAGAGCCACCAGATATGGTATACAGTCACCAGATAGGGTATACAGTCACCAGATAGGAGTATACAGAGACACCAGATAAAGTATACATTCACCAGATAGGAGTATACAGAGCCACCAGATAGGGTATACAGAGCCACCGGATAGGAATATACAAAGTCACCAGATAGGAGTATACAGAGCCACCAGATAGGAGTATACAGAGCCACCAGATAGTATACAGAGCCACCAGATAGTATACAGAGTCACCAGATAGGGTATACAGTCACCAGATAGGAGTATACAGAGCCACCAGCTGGGTATACAGTCACCAGATAGGAGTATAGAGTGCCACCAGATAGTATACAGAGTCACCAGATAAAGTATACATTCACCAGATAGGGTATACAGTGCCACCAGATAGGATTAAACAGAGTCACCAGATAGGAGTATACAGAGCCACCAGATAGGGTATAGAGTCACCAGATAGGCTTATAGAGAGCCACCAGATAGGCGTATACAGAGCCACCATATAGGGTATACAGAGCCACCAGATAGTATACAGTGCCACCAGATAGGAATATACAGAGCCACCAGATACGAGTATACAGCGCCACTAGATATGAGTATACAGAGCCACCAGATAGGGAATACAGAGCCACCAGATAGGAGTATACAGAGCCACCAGATAGGAGTATACAGAGCCACCAGATAGGAGTGTACAGAGCCACCAGATAGGAATATACAGAGCCACCAGATAGGGTATACAGAGCCACCAGATAGGGTAAACAGTCACCAGATAGGGGTATACAGAGCCACCAGATAAAGTATACATTCACCAGATAGGAGTATACAGAGTTACCAGCTAAAGTATACATTCACCAGATAGGAGTATACAGAGTTACCAGATAAAGTATACATTCACCAGATAGGAGTATATAGAGCCACCAGATAGGGTATACAGAGCCACCAGATATGGTATACAGTCACCAGATAGGGTATACAGTCACCAGATAGGAGTATATAGAGTCACCAGATAGGGTATACAGAGCCACCAGATATGGTATACAGTCACCAGATAGGGTATACAGTCACCAGATAGGAGTATATAGAGTCACCAGATAAAGTATACATTCACCAGATAGGAGTATACAGAGCCACCAGATAGGGTATACAGAGCCACCGGATAGGAATATACAAAGTCACCAGATAGGAGTATACAGAGCCACCAGATAGGAGTATACAGAGCCACCAGATAGTATACAGAGCCACCAGATAGTATACAGAGTCACCAGATAGGGTATACAGTCACCAGATAGGAGTATACAGAGCCACCAGCTGGGTATACAGTCACCAGATAGGAGTATAGAGTGCCACCAGATAGTATACAGAGTCACCAGATAAAGTATACATTCACCAGATAGGGTATACAGTGCCACCAGATAGGATTAAACAGAGTCACCAGATAGGAGTATACAGAGCCACCAGATAGGGTATAGAGTCACCAGATAGGCTTATAGAGAGCCACCAGATAGGCGTATACAGAGCCACCATATAGGGTATACAGAGCCACCAGATAGTATACAGTGCCACCAGATAGGAATATACAGAGCCACCAGATACGAGTATACAGCGCCACTAGATATGAGTATACAGAGCCACCAGATAGGGAATACAGAGCCACCAGATAGGAGTATACAGAGCCACCAGATAGGAGTATACAGAGCCACCAGATAGGAGTGTACAGAGCCACCAGATAGGAATATACAGAGCCACCAGATAGGGTATACAGAGCCACCAGATAGGGTAAACAGTCACCAGATAGGGGTATACAGAGCCACCAGATAAAGTATACATTCACCAGATAGGAGTATACAGAGTTACCAGCTAAAGTATACATTCACCAGATAGGAGTATACAGAGTTACCAGATAAAGTATACATTCACCAGATAGGAGTATATAGAGCCACCAGATAGGGTATACAGAGCCACCAGATATGGTATACAGTCACCAGATAGGGTATACAGTCACCAGATAGGAGTATATAGAGTCACCAGATAGGGTATACAGAGCCACCAGATATGGTATACAGTCACCAGATAGGGTATACAGTCACCAGATAGGAGTATATAGAGTCACCAGATAAAGTATACATTCACCAGATAGGAGTATACAGAGCCACCAGATAGGGTATACAGAGCCACCGGATAGGAATATACAAAGTCACCAGATAGGAGTATACAGAGCCACCAGATAGGAGTATACCGAGCCACCAGATAGTATACAGAGCCACCAGATAGTATACAGAGCCACCAGATAGTATACAGAGTCACCAGATAGTATACAGAGTCACCAGATAGGAGTATACAGAGCCACCAGATAGGATTATACAGAGCCACCAGCTGGGTATACAGTCACCAGATAGGAGTATACAAAGCCACCAGCTGGGTATACAGTCACCAGATAGGAATATACAGAGCCACCAGATGGGGTTTACAGTCACCAGATAGGAGTATACAGAGCCACCAGATAGGAGTATATAGAGCCACCAGATAGGGTATACTGCACTACCGCCCCCCACATGCCGCGGACATCACTGACAGCACGCACCTCTGTTCCAGAGGTCCAGCACTTACTGTGTGTGGACTCTGGAGAGGATCCTCCTGTCTCCTCCATAGCGGCGGCGGTGTGTGGAGAGGGTGGACGGAGGAGTCCGCTCTTCATGTTTCCCCTTCTTTTCCAAAGCGCCTAGGCATCCAATAGGATCGCCTAGCGTTTTGGCCAATCGGGAAACAGGTCTCACCGACCTGCCTCCTGATTGGCGGGGAGGCACTGCAGTTTGAAAATAGCTAAAATTCATTCGTTATGGCTACACAATTTGGCGGGATGGGGCGCACTCTCTGCTCCCCGGGCCCATCTTTTTTGAAGCCTATTAGAGCCTCGGGTCGGTGGCAGAAGGGTTAAGGTCACACAGGGATGTCACTCCAGTGTTGCGGGCTGAAGCTATGAGCAGAGAGTCTATTAGGATCTCTCTCACACTGCTCAGACCCGCAATGACAACACGCCCCCCCCCCTTCCTCCTTGCATGGACATTCACAGGAGAGGAAAGAGATACAGACAGAGAGCAGGATCTTCTCTGCCTCCTCCTCCTGTGTGCCCTGCCCACATTCCAATCCCGGCAGCTTTGTGCCTTGCAAAAGGAAAGCAAGTTAGTGGAGGAAAGACCAGCATGCTGCAACCCCCCACAGGAGATCCACAGCTCACCAGGACAGCCTACCTTCTCTCAGCGCACAGGTGGGTCAGCGTCAGTCATTGAGGGGACTGAAGATAGTGTGTTGTCACCTCCAGAGCCCCTCTACCAACACAGCAGCCCACTGGGGTTTCCCTGGTGTGGTGCACTACAAGTCCCAGCATGCTCTGCTAGCCTATGTGTATGTATAGCACAGGCTAGCAGGTCTTGATTGCTGATCACAGTGGCAGAACTCCAGGGCCCAAGCCTCCATCTATAGTAAGTGAAGCGTCTCCCCCCCCCCTTCCTCTTATCCTGCCAGCCTCTGAGCACACTAATCTAAGGTAGAGCTCTGTGGAATTATAAATGGGGACTCTGATGTAAGTGGGGGCTTTGGTGAGCAGAGACCCCCTTACATCAGGATTCCCAGAACAACCCTTACATCAGAGTTCCCCTTTTACATTACAGTCCACAGAGCTCTCCCTTAGGCTACTTTCACACTGGGACGGTGGGTCCATTAGAGGTAAAGCACCGCTTGTTTTAGCAGCGCTTTTCAGCCAATAGTAGGGAGCTTTTAACCCCCAAGAAGGGGTTAAAAAGTGGTTAAAATCACCCGTACTGCAACGCTTCCGAATCGCTTTTCAGACGCTTCAGAAGCGCTGCCCATGCATTCCAATGGGCAGGGCAATTTGCAAGCAGTGTATACAGAGCTCCAAAACCGCCCCAAAGATGCTGCTTGCAGTACTTTTTCTAACGTCCCGCAAGCGCACCGCCCCAGTGTGAAAGCACTCAGGCTTTCACACTGGGGCTGCAGGAGAGACAGTTTACAGGTCTTATTTCTAGCACTATAATGCCTGAAAAATGCCTCAGATCATTGGAAAGGGACCCTGGACCTGAGGTCAAGGGGGGCCCTTCATGGTTCCTTGCACCGGGGCCCTGAAGGTTCTAGTTACGCCTCTGCCTCGGGTTGTAATCAGGTGCTTAAAAAAAAAAACACCCCTCCCACCTCCGCCATAGGAATCCATGTGTCCGGCGTCCTGAAAATGGCCGGGCGCATGGATAGGAGGGCTTAATGCACAGGATGCCACTGCAAAATGCTCTGCAAGTAGCAGCGTTTTGGACTGCAGCTTATTGTGGACTGTCCCTCACTCCCAGGGCTAGCAGGTGCACTCACCCACCCTTCCAGCTGAGCCCAAACACCTTCCAGGGTCAGTGGACATCAAGGACTCCAGCAGGCTCCTTCAGGAGGTGCCCGAACGCATATCCTTTTCATCGCACCATGGGAAGAAACTGTTCGCCACCTGGTCTTCCTCCTAAATCTCCCATTGGTGAGTACAAATGGTTTGTTTAGGGTAGGTCTTTGGTTTTTACCAATGTGCCCACATAGGCCCACTTCCTTTCAGTCAATTGCAAAAGCAGCAGGAAAGGTGTCTGCTGGCTGTTTACTGAAAGCTATAAAAAATGGTACACAGCATGTCTCTTTAAACACAAGTGTCACAATACGGTAGCACCCATCCAGCATTTTGCTTTTTCAGGATAAAAAAAATGCCACCTACTAAATTAACCTTCCTATGTTAGAGGACCCCAGTGCACGTCCCATGTTGGTGACCACTGCCAAAGGCTTTTGGCCTCCTTCCAGGAAGTTTGCATTCATTCAAAACAGTAGGCCCTCTTCAGCTTCTGTCCTTTTTGGACAGGGAGATTAATGTTGTGCAGATGGTCTTCTTGTTTCCTGACGATTCATTGGTCAGGCTTCTGGAGTGACAGAAGGCCCCAGCTGAAACCGCTTCAATACCCTTTTAGGTCCCCTTGTTCTCTCTGGTGGCTTTTAAGAATTCTTCCAAGATGAATAGTCTGAAGATCCTTGTCTGGCCCCCCTGGCCCAAGTGGTTATGTAATATAATCTGATATTGCTGAGGTTTTTCCCTTGATCTGTGGCAGTGGAACTATGGGGTGAAAAATTGGTAACAGGTACGTGTTTTTTAAGACTTACAGTTTCGCACAAAAGTGAGTACACCCCTCACATTTTTGTAAATATTTTATTATATCTTTTTATGTGACAACACTGAAGAAATGACACTTTGCTACAACGTAAAGTAGTGAGTGTACAACAGTGTAAATTTGCTGTCCCCTCAAAATAACTCAACATACAGGCATTAATGTCTAAACCACTGGCAACAAAAGGGAGTACACCCCTAAGTGAAAATGTCCAATTTGGGCCCAATTAGCCATTTCCCTCCCCGGTGTCATGTGACTCATTAGTGTTACAAGGTCTCAGGTGTGAATGGGTAGCAGGTGTGTTAAATTTGGCGTTATCGCTCTCACTCTCTCATACTCGTCACTGGTAGTTCAACATGGCACCTCATGGCAAAGAACTCGGAGGATCTGAAAAAAAGAATTGTTGCTCTACATATAGATAGATGGCCTAGGCTATAAGAAGACTGCCAAGACTCTGATACTGACCATACAGCAGTTTAACAGGACCTCGCTATGGTCAACCAAAGAGGATGAATGCACATGCTCAGTGTCAAATCCAGAGGTTGTCTGTGGGAAATAGACATATGAGTGCTGGCAGTATTGAGGTTGAAGGGGTGGGGGCACAGCCTGTCAGTGCTCAGACCATATGCCGCACCCTGCATCAAATTGGTCTGCATGGGTGTCATCCCAGAAGGAAGCCTTCTAAAGATGATGCACAAGAAAGCCCACAGTTTTCTGAAGACAATCAGACTAAGGACATGGATTACTGTAACCATGTCCTGTGGTCTAATGAGACCAAGATTAACTTATTTGGTTCAGATGGTGTCAAGCGTGTGTGGCAGCAACCAGATGAGGAGTACAAAGACAATTGTGTCTTACCTACAGTCAAGCATGGTGGTGGGAGTGTCATGCTCTGGGGCTGCATTAGTTCGGCCGGCACTGGGAAGCTACAGTTCATTGAGGGAACCATGAATGTCAACATGTACTGTGACATTCTGAAGCAGAGCATGATCCCCTCCCTTCGGAGACTGGACCGCAGGGCAGTATTCCAACATGATAATGACCCCAAATACACCCCCAAGATGACCACTGCCTTGCTTTAGAAGCTGAGGGTAAAGGTGATGGACTGGCCAAGTATGTCTCCAGACCTAAACCCTATTGAGCAGCTGTGGAGCATCCTCAAACGGAAGATGGAGAAACGCAAGATCTCTAACATCCACCAGCTCCGTGATCTCGTCATGGAGGAGTGGAAGAGTACTCCAGTGGCAACCTGTGAAGCATTGGTGAACTCCATGCCAAGAGGGTTAAGGAAGTGCTGGAAAACAATGGTGGCCATGCAAAATATTGATACTTTGGGCTCAATTTAGACATTTTTACTTACGGGTGTACTCACTTTTGTTGCCAACGGTTTAGACATTAATAGCTGTGTGTTCAATTATTTTGAAGGGACAGGAAATTTACACTGTTATACAAGCTGTGCACTCACTACTTTACAAAGTGTCATTTCTTCATTGTTGCCACATGAAAAAATAAAATATTTACAAAAATGTGAGGGGTGTACTCACTTTTGTGAGATACCGTATAATCTGAGTGTAATACAAGTGATAAATTGTCTCTCCACATACTCACCACCTGTGGTCCCCTGGTTGCATTCTCTGGTGCTAGGACACTTGGGAATTAAATATCTGATTTAGGGCAACACTTTACAAGTGTATCCAATGCTATTGTCGACACTATTTTTCATTCACAGTTCCAATGTTTCTGTTTTCTTGCTCCAGCAGCTCATGTGGATCTTCCTTGCCTCAACATTTTGTGGACCCTTATTTTCAACCCCTTTTAGGCCTGGTGCAGGCCTCCCTATATCAGAACACATGTAAAACATACTGTCAGGTTTGGGATAAGTGGGTGCCTTCAATTTGTGGTGCAACGTCTGATACTTTTCTCATGCTTAATCTATCTGTGAGAAAAAGATGTAGTCAGTTCAAAGGTGGGTACTGTCTTTATGCTCTGTTGTCTTGGTTTAACCTTTCTGGTTGGGAAGATGCTACTAAGATATTCCCTATCCTGTGTGTTTTTAAGAAGGTTGGAAATATATGCCTTGCTGTCCTGATTCCTGGAGTCCAATTTAATTGGATATCTTGATTGATGACCTCTTTATATTGCGTTCAGGTTTGTTTTTCCTTTCTTATTTCGAGTCACCTTTTCCTGGGTGTATTTTGGTGCCTTGCTGCCAAAGACAAACGTACAGTTGGTAGAATCAGAGCAAAGGACATACTGCTACTGGCCTTTGTCTACATCCTACTGAGCTCATAAAAAAAAAAAATTGACAGGCCGTGCAAAGGAAAGCAAATGGTCCCCCTTTTGCCTTGTGCGTCTGGCTTCACCCATGGTAATCACCCATTTAATCCATCCCCCCTTCACCCTTCCTTGCTTTTCCTAGCCTATGCTGATTCCTCCAGTCTGAGATAAGTACTGTTTTGTCATCTTTGTCCTTCCAGGCTAGGGCTATCTCTCTTGGAGTTTTCGAAAAAGGCAGTGCAGATTGCACAGCATTAGTTTCTTCCCCAGCCAGTATGTGACACCAGGAACCGAAAGTGACATTTTACATATTACATATTTTGTTTTCTTTATGTATTTTTGTCTATAGTTTATATAGAAAATAAGATAAATTTTGCAAGATAATACTTCCAAATGAGCCCATCCCCAAAGGTGTATCCCCAAAACAATGTATGTATTATTTTGTTATTTAAATTAAATGACAACATCATTATTGAATACACAGGCACACAGTTGAAATGCAAAAATGTATCTGGTCCATAAAAGGTATAAAAGGTATAATGTTACAGGAGCTAAGGTTATTTAGCCTATTTCGTTTTCTACAATATTAATCCTAGCACATTTCCAAGTTTAATCCACTAAGCCTCATACATATTCACTTAATCATATTAAAATTAATTCCGGAACTCTGAACAAACTCATTTTGATAGAGTAAGTAATGGTAACCCCTTCAAACTTACATTCTGATTACTGTTAGTAAATTAATACATTTAAGACCAAAGCATCCCTCTTCAGTCACTCATTTAATTTAGTGAGTTCTGCAGTTTGTGCTATGGAATTTCAATCATTGGACATTGATCATAGATTGGAGTTGGGGGGGCTGCAGTTGTTGAGCTGTACTTGGAGCACCCATGGACATTTTTGCAGTTCTAGATTGGTGACCACACATGCAGTGAGGGAACATCTCCCCAATGGCCACAAAAATAAAATCCTGAGAGGTTCCAGCCCTACCCCACCGTCCAAAAAAACAACAGATTGGCTGGAGTTGTGCTTTACATAAATGATGACTACTTTAGAGTAGGGGTGAGCCGAACGGGCAATACGTTTGAATACGCAAACCCTATTAAAATCACTGGGACTTGTACAGGAAAAATCAAAAGTACTCATTTTGAAGGCTTATATGCCTTTTATTGCCATAAAAAGTGTATAGGGACCCGGGCACTGCCCTAGGGGACATGTATCAATGCCAAAGAAAGTTTTAAAAACAATTGTTTTTTCAGGAGCAGTGATTTTGATAATGATTAAAGTGAAAAAAAAAATTAAATATTCCTTTAAATGTTGTGCCTGGGGGTGGCGCATCAGTGTGATGTTTAGAACAGTGCCACCGCAAAATTACATTTGTAAAGGAAAAATGGTCATTCAAAATCGATCACGGCTGTAATGTATTGCCGGATCCCGGCAATATAGGTCATGAATCACTGGAAAAATTTGTGTGGAGGTCCCGCTAAAATCCAAACCAGGCCCTTTTTTAAAATTTTGGCATGGGGTTTATTTTATTTATTTATTTCAGGTACTTGTATAGCGCAATGAATTTACGCAGCGCTTTTGCATATACAGTGTACATTGACATCAGTCCGTACCCTCAAGGACCTTACAATCTAAGGTCCCTAAATCACATTCATACATACATCTACTATTGTCAATTTAGACAGAATCCAATTAACCTACCAGCATGTCTTTGGAGTGTGGGGGGAAACCCACGCAGGCACGGGAAGAACATGCAAACTCTAGGCAGGTAGTGTCGTGGTTGTGATTTGAACCACTGTTAGGCAAAAGTGCTAACCACTACACCACTCTGCCGCCCCACCCTTAACCACTTCAATACACTGTGTTATATATACTAGACTGCCTGCACCATATAGTCTGAACTATATCCAAGGGGACTGCACTCTATAAAATTGTAATGACATGCCCCAGTCAAACAGGTGCAGAAAAATTGGGCCTTGGGTGTTGGTGGTGGCAGAACACTTTAAACCCTCGCAGTTACTCTCATTGGGCGCAGGAACAGGCCCTGCAGTTGTAATTTATTTTAAAAATTGTAATGACATGCCCCAGTCAAACAGGTGGAAAAAAATCAGGCCTCGGGTGTTGGTGGTGGCAGAACACTGTAAACCCTCAGTTTCTCTTGTTGGGCACAGGAATGGGCTCTGCAGTTAAAAAATATTTAAAAAATTGTAATGACATGCCCCTGTAAAACAGGTGCAGAAAAATTGGGCCTTGGGTGTTGGTGGTGGCAGAACACTGTAACTTCTCGCAGTTACTCTTGTTGGGCGCAGGAACAGGCCCTGCTGTTAAATTTTTAAAAAAAAATTATGACATGCCCCTGTAAAACAGGTGCAGAAAATTTGGGCCTCGGGTGTTGATGGTGCCCTAAACACAAAATATTGTTGGAAGCTAGCATCATCGGGATTCTGTACAGGAGGAATAGGATAGGCAGCATAGGCAGTCTTCAAGGGATCCCAGATCCCTAGCAAATTCAATCAGTTGCATCAGCATCAGGGACTTAATAGCTGCTGATCAACCGAGTCTGTGGACAGGCATACTCTTTGATTCGTTACAAACCCTCCAGCAGCACTGAATGTCTGTTCAGAAAGCATGCTGGAAGCAGAACAGGCCAGTAGCTCAATTGCATATTTAGCAAGTTCTGGCCAGTGGTCCATCCTCAAGACCCAGTAACTCAGTGGATGCTCAGTTGGAAACGTCTCCAAGTCTGCTCTTGTCCCTAGATATTCCTGCACCATATAATGCAGACGCTGACGATGGTTGCTTGAACCTATCAGCCCTGGTCACTGAGGACTGAAAAATTGTTTAAAGGCATTGGTCAGCCGGCCACTGCTCTTCCTCTGACTGAAGGAAGCCTCAGAAACACTTTTTCCAGTAGCAGGAAAATGTAACCTCCCAGGGTCTGGAAACTTTTTTCAAGCTATCCTGAAGATGTTTCATCCTCTGCTCCCTCTGCAAAGGCAGGATGAGCTCTGCAACTTTACCCTTGTAACGTGGATCAAGAAGAGTTACCACCCAGTAATGATTCCTCTCCTTGATACCACAAACCCTGGGGTCTTTTTGCAGGGTTTGCAGAATCAGGATGGCCATGCAGCGTAAGTTTGAGCTGACTTAAGAGTACTCTGGGTCACCGATGATGACATTGTCCAGAACTACCTCCTCCCATCCACGTACAACTCCTTGGGTTTCTGGGGACTGAAAACCATCCCTTGAAGACTGCTGCATATTATCCTCTACATCCATGCTGACACAATCCTCCTCCTCTTCTCCCTGTGTGTTTAGTGGCCCTGCAGGAATGCTATCTGCATAAAGGGAGCGTTGAGAGGAAAGGAAATCCTCCTCTTCCTCCCTCTGTTCTGCTTCAAATGCCCTGTCCATGATTCCATGAAGCATGTGCTCCAGCAGGAAGACTAGAGGGACAGTGTCACTGATGCATGCATTGTCGCTGCTCACCATCCTTGTGGCCTCCTCAAATGGTGACTGGACAGTTCATGCATCCTTGATCAGAAAAAAAAAATAAGCTTCCCCGAGCCTGTCCTGGTGCCATACTCACAGAAGTATTCATTGATGGCCCTCTGCTGTGCGTGCAGCCGCTGCAGCATTGGTGATGTTGAGTTCCACCTGGTGCACATATCACAAATGAGGCAGTTGGTGGACAGGTTCAATTTCTGCTGAATGTCAGTCAGCCATGCATGGCGAAAATCACCACAGACTTTTCGGGCCTGCCTCAGAATATCTTGTAAGCCTGGGCACCTGGTCAAGAAACACTGCACCACCAAATTCAGGATGTGTGCCAAGCATGGAACATGTGCAAAGTGTCCCTGTCGAAGGGCAGAGAGAAGGTTGCTGCCATTGTCGCATACAACCATTCCTGGCTCAAGCTGACTTGGCCTCAACCACCTCTGAGCCTACCCTCGCAGGGCTGCCAGAATCTCTGCTCCTGTGAGGCTCGTGTCCCCTAGGTAGACCAACTCAAGCACCGCATGGCTTCTTTTAGCCTGCTTGCATAGCCCCTAGAACGCTATGTGAGCACTGCTGGTTCAGAGGACACTGCTGTAGAAGATGCCTCAGAGGAAGAAGAAGAGGGGTAGAGGAAGCAAATGTGGCAGAAACAGCACCATTTCTTTGGAGGCGTGGTAGCGGAACTAGCTCCAACACCGAACCCTGTCTTGCATCCTTCCCAGATGCCATCAGAGATACCCAGTGCACCGTGAAGTAAAGGTAACGTCCCTGACCATGTCTGCTGGACCATGAGTCAGTGGTAATATGCACTTTGTTGCTGACCGCCCTGTCCAAGGAGGCCAAAACATTGCCTTCCACATGACATTAAAGCGCTGGAATGGCCTTACATAAAAAGAAATGTCTTTTCGGAACCTGCCACTGTGGTACAGCACATTCCACAAATTCATGAAAGGAGGCAGAGTCTACCAGCTGAAAAGGCAGCAGCTGGAGTGCTAGCAATTTGGCCTAGCTAGCATTTAAACGCTGAGCATGTGGATGGCTGGGACAGTATTTTTTTTTACAGTTAAGCAACTGAGGTAGGGAAATTTGCCTGCTGACATCAACTGGTGGTGTACTGCTAGCAGATTGGCTGCAAGTACGTGTGGCACCCATTTGCTAGACCTTCATTCCTCTCAGTGCAGGCTTTTGAGAGGACTGGAGGTATAGTAGGGGTTGAGGTCACAGATGAGGAGCAAGGAGAAGTCTGCCTTGTTTTATGACGTGGGTCTTTCAGGTGCTGTTGCCAATGGACTGCATGGCAGGTTGTCACATGTCTTGTCAAGTATGTAGTGCCCAAGCGGTTTGAGACATAGATTGCAAACAGCAACGGTGCGATCTACTGCACAAGTGTTGAAAAAAGCCCTTTACCATTGATGTTTTGGAAGTCAGCAGGGGAGTCAGCAGCGCCCCGCACCTGTGGAGCTCTGGTGTGATGCAAGAGGGAGGCTGCCCTTAAGCTGGCCCCTGGAGGACATCCTGCCTCGTTGGAGTTGTGCCTCCTCCTCCTCTCTTCTCTCAGGTACCCTGTACAGTCAGTGTCCTCATCATTCCCTCCCTCCTCGTCACTGGAGCAAACTTGGCAGTATGCTACAGCTGGGGGAACATATATCTCAAATATATATCCGCGCTAAGCTCAAGGACAAATGCTGGAATGAATATACTTGTAAATTAATAGTGTTGCAGCCTGCCACCAAGGTCTATAGAAAAAACCCTAAGCACAAATAAAGAGTATATCATAAGTAGCGGCGCATTACATAAAATATGACATGAGAACATCCACCTCAAAATTGACTATAGGGGGATAAGTGTAAATTTTCATCCAAATAATGACCAGAAAAATCTTTTAAACAGAATTTTAGCCAGCTTGTATGGCATATACAAAAAACACAGTCTTATGGAGATAGTGAATAAAGCACCCAGTGAGGAAGGGTTAACACATATTCCATCTGCAAAGTGACCAGGAACCTCCACCTTCTGATAGTCGAAAACTCTTACCAGAGCGATTTGGCTTCCAATTTAATGGAATGGCCAAAGAGCGCTTGCAGGGATGTATATAGCTCCCTATAGCTTTCAGGAGTAATTCTGTTAATTGATCCCACAGGTTCCTCTGCATGGAGAATAAATCCTCCACTGGCCCACCGAAAATATAAAAAGTATGCACAATAGTGTAATCCCGTATGCAGATTTATTGAAATGCAGATAAAAACTAACAGGTTACACTCACATTTTTGAAGATAAAAGCTGACCCATAAGATATCCAAAAGTAAGAAGAGAAACTGTATGCTATAGCACGGCCGTGGGAGCGCGGCGTTGCACGTCTGTAGATCCACGCTGGGGGAACATGACTGCTAGTTTCTTGTCCTTCTGTAGCCCGCCTTCTCTCTAGGCTCACGTTACTCCCTTCCTCAACCTGGGAAACAAAATCGGAGCCTTCAAGTTGCTGTGCATCCTCCATCAGCATGTAACTGACACTATAGTCAAATTATTCTGGTGACTCCTCAGTGCATGATGATGGGGCTATGGAAGGAGTAACGGTGGGCAAGGAGCGTGTGTAATAGGCCGCTTTGGCAGCTGCGTTGGAAGACAAACTTGTATGTACCTGGGTGACGGAGGATGAGGACAGCTTAGTTATAGGCTCCACCAACTCTTCTGCATGTTGTGGCTCAATAACACAACAACCAACAACAGAAAAAAAGGACAAGCGTAACCCGCCTTCAGAGGATGCACCATGTCCGAAACCACCACTTTTCACTGTAGACAAAGAGGCTGCTTGCCCTCTCTTTGTGGCCTGGGAGCGTCTGCCTTTCCTTGGTGGCCTTCCAGACATGATGGGGATGTTTTTTCAACAACGCACTAAACTGTATTATATACTGTACACCGCCAAATGTATTGTATATGTAGTCTAGACTGAATACAGCGTACGTATGTATATATATATATAATACAGTATCTTACAAAAGTGAGTACACCCCTCACATTTTTGTAAATATTTTATTATATTTTTTCATGTGACAATACTGAAGAAATTACACTTTGCTACAATGTAAAGTAGTGAGTGTGCAGTTTGTAAAACAGTGTAAATTTGCTGTCCCCTCAAAATAACTCAACACCCAGCCATTAATGTCTAAACCACTGGCAACAAAAGTGAGTACACCCCTAAGTGAAAATGTCCAAATTGGTGCCCAATTAGCCAATTTCCCTCACCGGTGTCATGTGACTCGTTAGTGTTACAAGGTCTTAGGTGTGAATGGGGAGCAGATGTGTTAAATTTGGTGTTATCGTTCCCACTCTCTCATACTGGTCACAGGAAGTTCAACATGGCATCTCATGGCAAAGAACTCTCTGAGGATCTGATAAAAAGAAATGTTGCCCTACATAAAGATGGCTTAGACTATAAGAAGATTGCCAAGACCCTGAAACTGAGCTGCAGCACGGTGGCCAAGGCCATACAGTGGTTTAACAGGACAAGTTCCACTCAGAACAGGCCTCGCCATGGTCGACCAAAGAAGTTGAATGCATGTGCTCAGCATCATATCCAGAGGTTGTCTTTGGGAAATAGACATATGAGTGCTGCCAACATTGCCGCAGAGGTTGAAGGGGTGGGGGGGTCAGCCTGTCAGTGCTCAGTCCATACGCCACACACTGCAACAAATTGGTCTGCATGGCTGTCATCCCAGAAGGAAGCCTCTTCTAAAGATGATGCACAAGAAAGCCCACAAACAGTTTTCTAAAGGCAAGCAGACTAAGGACATGGATTACTGGAATCATGTCCTGTGGTCTGATGAGACCAAGATAAACTTATTTGGCTCAGATAGTGTCAAGCGTGTGTGGTGGCAACCAGGTGAGGAGTACAAAGACAAGTGTGTTTTGCCTACAGTCAAGCATGGTGGTGGGAGTGTCATGGTCTGGGGCTGCATGAGTGCTGCCGGCACTGGGGAGCTGCAGTTCATTGAGGGAACCATGTATGCCAACATGTATTGTGACATACTGAAGCAAAGCATGATCCCCTCCCTTCGGAGACTGGGCCGCAGGGCAGTATTCCAAGATAATAACCCTAAATACACCTCCAAGACGACCACTGCTGTCACGAACCTGGTGGACCAGTCTGACTTATGCAGGAGTAACCTCTCTTGCGACCCTGATTCGTGAACCCCTGGTAGAGTAGACAGGAGGCTCAGGAGTGAGGATGGCATGAGATTGTCACCAGTGACAACTTAAGAGGTGCTTCCGGTCTTGTGCTAGTTGAACAGAGTGGTGGTACAGGCCGGGTCAGTAGCTACAAACAAAAAACACAGAATTCCAAGCTCAACTTACCGACCAGTCTGCCACCAAACAAATACACCTGTCTAACAGTAGCGTTTAAAAGGCAGGGGATTGGTTACACACATTTGCAAGTGCATGCATAAGCTGCAGGCCTCGTCAAGGCTCCCTGTATACTGCAGTCCTAACTCTATATATGAGAGGCTTCACAATGGAAGCACATGCAATTTAATGGATAGATGGAGGACAGGTGACTGGAGGAGCCCATCCCCCCTAAAAGGTACAGGACCAGACACCCAGCCCTGGCCTAATGGCTGGTGTGCACCTGGTGTGCGCCCAAAGTTACAATACAAAACAAAGGTCACTGTCCACCACCTATAACTGGCCACTACAGCAAGGAGCTATGGAGGGGCATCCACAAACAAAAAACACAGAATTCCAAGCTCAACTTACCGACCAGTCTGCCACCAAACAAATACACCTGTCTAACAGTAGCGTTTAAAAGGCAGGGGATTGGTTACACACATTTGCAAGTGCATGCATAAGCTGCAGGCCTCGTCAAGGCTCCCTGTATACTGCAGTCCTAACTCTATATATGAGAGGCTTCACAATGGAAGCACATGCAATTTAATGGATAGATGGAGGACAGGTGACTGGAGGAGCCCATCCCCCCTAAAAGGTACAGGACCAGACACCCAGCCCTTATGCATGCACTTGCA
>BLSH010434375.1:35016-51698 GCA_018402905.1 Glandirana rugosa
CAAAAATGGTTTTTCAAGATAAAACCAAAGTAGACTGGTATACTGTAAGAGGGTTGGGAGAAGACCTAGTAGGTTTACGAGAGATCGTTTGAAGTCTGCCCGGGCTTGTACATGACCGAATTCGTCCCCCTGTGCAGACCGTGACGTCCTAAACTCAGGGACCGCCGCATTACACAATGACTACCATCGGATACAATGAAACCAGGGTCGAGAGACATCCAGTAAGTGATCCAGGGGGGCACACCAAGACCCTAAAAACGAGTGGCAAGAACACTAGTAAAACTGGGGTGTCCCACTCTAGAACGCACCTCGGGGTCTAGCTCCCTCTAATAGTCACCAGAACATACAGAAGGTAAAAGATTATTAACGAGGGTGTCTCTCCCTCGATCTGGGGCTCCACGCAAGATCTCACCCTGTGGGGTCAAAATGATCACAAGAACGGTGAGCAAAAATCCCAGAACCACACGGGGGGACCTAGTGAATGACCTACAGAGAGCTGGGACCAAAGTAACATAGGCTACCATCAGTAACACATTACGCCGCCAGGGACTCAAATCCTGCAGTGCCAGACGTGTCCCCCTGCTTAAGCCAGTACATGTTCGGGCCCGTCTGAAGTTTGCTAGAGAGCATTTGGATGATCCAGAAGAGGGTTGGGAGAATGTCATATGGTCAGATGAAACCAAAATAGAACTTTTTGGTAAAAACTCAACATGTTTGGAGGAGAAATGATTCTGAGTTGCATCCAAAGAACACCATACCTACTGTGAAGCATGGGGGTGGAAACATCATGCTTTTGGGCTGTTTTTCTGCAAAGGGACCAGGACAACTGATCCGTGTAAAGGAAAGAATGAATGGGGCCATGTATCATGAGATTTTGAGTAAAAACCTCCTTCCATCAGCAAGGGCATTGAAGATGAAACGTGGTTGGGTCTTTCAGCATGACAATGATCCCAAACACACCGCCCGGGCAACGAAGGAGTGGCTTCGTAAGAAGCATTTCAAGGTCCTGGAGTGGCCTAGCCAGTCTCCATATCTCAACCCCATAGAAAATCTTTGGAGGGAGTTGAAAATCCATGTTGCCCAGCGACAGCCCCAAAACATCACTGGTCTAGAGGAGATCTGTATGGAGGAATGGGCCAAACTACCAGCAACAGTGTGTAAAAACCTTGTAAATACATAGTCCAAAATCCAGTTATTGATAACTAAACAGCAGGGTCATCTCTAGTCTCTGGTCTCATACCTTGGTTAGGCTCCTCCAGAGGAAGGGTGCCACGCCGGCCAGACAGAGGGGTTCAGCAGCCTGTGTCTCAGTTGGTCCGAGAGCTCACACTTGCTGTACAGCTTGAGATCTCTCTTTCTCCCACTCACTTCCTTGACACAGGTGCTCTGAGTCTCTGCTGCCTTTCAGACCTCCCTCTCCCGGGGCTTAGTCCTAGTGATCTGGGTTTGAGACTCTGCAACCGTCTTTCTGAAAGGGACCATGACTCCAATATTGGCGAATGTACCTGCCATCCAGGACACATTCCCGGTGTCCTGTACATATCCCCCCTCTGTGCCTCAACGTGGAGGTGTCCAAGGCAATGTGGGACACCCTACAGCGTACCTTAGAGAGGGCATCCGCATACTGGTGTTGCTTTCCTGGTCTGTGCTCAACTAAAATTTTGAACTCTTGCAATGCCAAAAACCACCAGGTAACTCTGGCATTTGTGTGTTTGTTCTGTCTCATCCAGGTCAATGGGGCATGGTCTGACACCAAGCGAAACTTCCTACCGAGGAGAAAATAGCGGAGTGAGTCCAGGGCCCACTCTTGCTCCACCACAGCGTAATCTCTCTCTGCGGCTGTCAATTTCCTACTTAGGTGGACTATGGGATGTTCCTCCCCATTTACCTCTTGGCACAGAAAAGCTCCCAAGCCTTCACTGGAGGCATTTGTTTGAACCACAAAGTCCCTCAAGAAGTCAGGAGTGACCAGTACTCAGGGCTGGACTGGGACAAAAATTTGGCCCTGGACTTCATCCAGACTGGCTCAGGGCACATCAGGGTACAGTGCACATCAGGGCAAAGGGCACAGGACACATCAGGGCACAGCACAAGAGGGCACAGCACATCAGGGTACAGAACACAGCGCACATCGGGGTACAGCGCACATCAGGGCACAGCACACATCACATCAGGGTACAGCACATCAGATTACAGGGCACAGCACATCAGGGCACAGCACATCAGGGTACAGTACATCAGGGTAAAGTACATCAGGGCACATGGAGCACATCAGGGCCCATCAGGGCACATGGAGCACAGCAGGGCACATTATGGCACATCAGGCACATTAGGGCACATCAGGGCACATTAGGGCACATCAGGGCACATGGGGGCACACCAGGATACATTAGGGCACATACGGCACATTAGGGTATGTCAGGGCACATCAGAGTATATTAGGGCACATCAGGGCAAATCAGGGTACATTAGGGCACGTCAGGGCACATCATGGCACATCGGGCACATCATGGCACATTAGGGCCCATCAAGCCACATTAGGGCACATCAGGGCACTTCAGGCACATTAGGGCACATCATGGCACATCAGGCCACATTAGGGCACATCCTGGCACATCAGGGCACATCATGGCACATGGAGCACATTAGGGCACATTAGGGCACATCAGGGCACATGGGGGTACATCAGGGCACATGGGACACATCAGGGCACATCAGGGCACATGGGGGTACATCAGGGCACATGGGGGCACATAAGGGTACATCAGGGCACATAAGGGTACATCAGGGCATATGGGGGTACATCAGGGCACATGGGGGCACATCAGGGCACATGGGGGTACATCAGGGCACATCGGGGTACATCAGGGCACATCGGGGTACATCAGGGCAAAGTGTTACCAGTCTTTTCTTTTTCTTGCAGAGAAGTGCTGTGTATGAAGTTCTCATTCATGTGTCACGCTGCTCCCTGGTGGCCCCGCCCCCTCCTCTCTCCTTGTCCATCCCAGGTGATGTCACAAGCCAATTGGAACGGACGAGGAGAGAGGAGGGGGCGGGGCCGCCAGGGAGCAGCATGACACATGAATGAGAACTTCATACACGGCCGCTCCCTGCGCTTCTCTGCAGTTGAATCCCCCATCTACCCGTCAGGCGTCAGCTGACTGGGGGTGATTGACGGGTAGATCGCGGGAACCCCTGTGAGGACGGGGCCGGCCCACTGAGCCATCGGCCCACCGGGAAACTCCCGGTAGTCCCGATGGCCAGTACAGGCCTGCCAGTACTAGATACTGTCACAAGGCCTTCTCAGCCTTGTCCTATCATTTCACCATGACTCACTTTTTTCCGTTTGTCAGGTCTGTGAGAGGTGCAGCAATAGTGGCGAAGTTGGGGACAAACCTGCAGTAGTACCCCATGATGCCCAAGAAGGCTCGCACCTGTTTCTTTGTGACTGGACAGGGCCAGGCCTAGATCGCCTCTGCCTTGTTCATCTGTGGTTTCACTAACCCTCTACCCACAATGTACCCCAAGTACTTGGTCTCTTCCATAGCAATGGCACACTTCTCTGGGTTCACAGTAAATCCTTCCTTCTTTAGAGAGTCTAGGACCGCCTGCACTCGGGGAAGATGGGATTCCCAGTCTGTACTAAAGATGCCAATGTCATCTAAATACACTGAAGTGTATTTCTGATGTGGGCATAAGGTTTTATGCATAGCTCTCTGGAAAGTAGCTGGAGCAGAATGCAAGCCAAACGGCATTCTTTTGTACTGAAAATGGCCATTTGGGGTAGAAAAGGCTCTCTTTTCTCGAGCTTCCTTAGTGAAAGGTATTTGCCAGTAGCCTTTAGTGAGGTTGAAGGTAGTAATGTACCGGACTGGTCCCAACCTCTCTATCAGTTCATCTACTCTGGGCATTGGGTATTAGGGATGGGCTCGCGGTTCGAGTCGAACGTGAGTTTGACTCGAACATCGGGCGTTCGCCTGTTTGTCGAATTTAGAACATTTTGGGGCATTTGCAGCGACTTCGCTGCCGCGGAGCGCCCCATAATGCATTGTGCATAGACAGCGCGCACGGCTCCTCCTCCATGTGAGGGCTGCCGCCTTCTGCGCTGGCTTTGTTTTTACATTTTATTTATAGTGAAGGGCGAGGGCCACCGGGGGTGACGTACGGGTGACCCAGCCCCCTTCTGACGTTGTGACGTCAGAGGGGCAGGTCGCTCAATTATGTCACTGGGTGGCCCCGCCCTTCATTATAAATAAAACGTCAAAACAAAGAGAGCTCAGTCGGAGGGAGCCCTCCCATGGAGGAGGAGCTGTTTGGTTTTTTTTCCGGGTCCGTTGCTCGCCGTGATTGACAATATATTACATCGCGGGGACACTTATTTTATTTTTTTAATAAAGGACTTGTCCCTAATTGTCTCCTGTGCTTTTTTTCTTTTTTGACACTTTTGGTGAATTAGTGGGGGTATGATGTACCTGATACTAATTCACATAGGGGGGGTCGGGATCTGGGGGCCCTCTTATTAAAGGGGGCTTCCGATAAGCCCCCCACCCGCAGACCCCCACAACCACAGCCCAGGGTTGTGGGGAAGAGGCTCTTGTCCCCATCAACAAGGTGCTTTGGGATGGGTGGCGCAGTGCCCCCACTGCCCCAAAGCACTCATACTCCCCATGTTGGGGCATGTAGCCTGGTACGGTTCAGGAGGGGGGGCACTCGCTTCCTCCCACACTAATTTCCTATGTGTCTCAGGGATACACTCGAACCTTCACATTAGGTTCCGTGACAATGTCCTATTCAATAACTCTGGTAAGACCCGGCAGTCCTGAGAACTTCTCTCTATTCCTCTGTAAAAACTCCTTTACTTGTTGTGTTTGTGGCTTGGATAGGGAGGTGTGGAAACTTGGACCGAGTTCTCCCCTACCGGGGGCTTAGAACTAACCTCAGCCAGGGCAACTTCCTACTCCCGGTCCTTCCAATGATTCAGGAGATTTACATGGTATATCTGATAGGGCTTTCTCTTCCCAGGTTGGTGTATCTTATAGTTAACCTCCTCAACCCTTTCTACCACCTCAAATGGCCCCTGCCACCTGGCCAGGAACTTACTTTCTACAGTAGGTATAAGCACAGACACCCGGTCCCCAACCTGGAACTGTCTGAGTTTGGCAGACCGGTTGTACACCCTTCTTTGTGCCTCTTGCGCTTTTTGCATGTGTTCTTTGACTAGAGGCATCACCTTAGCAATCCTCTCTCTCATCTGAGTTACATGTTTTACAACTGTCTTATGAGGAGAGGACTCACTTTCCCACGTTTCCTTCACCAGGTAAAGCAGTCCTCGTGGTCTTCCCCTGTGCACCAATTTGAACGGGGAAAAACCTGTGGACGCCTGAGGCACTTCCCTTATAGCAAACATCAGTGCTGGAAGTAGACAGTCCCAGTCTTTACCGTCCTGTTACACAACCCTTTTAAGCATTGACTTGACAGTTTTATTGAAACGCTCTACCAGTCCATCTGTCTGTGGATGATAGATATGTGTGCAGCTGTTTGATTTGGAACAAGTTGCACAGATCGGCCATCACCCGAGACATGAAGGGGTGCCCTGGTCTGTCAAGATCTCCTTTGGGAATCCTGTCCTAGAGAACATATTAAACAATTCCCTGGCGATTGCTTTTGACGTAGCCTTTCTTAGGGGAATTGCCTCTGGATACCTGGTGGCATAACCGAGTATCACGAGGAAGTATTGGTGGCCCGAGCTGATTTCACCAAAGGGGCCACCAAATCCATCCCAATGCGCTCGAATGGTACCTCGATGATGGGTAACGACACTAATGGGTTCCTCAAGTGGGGCATTGGTGCAGTCAGCTGGCAGGTGGGACATGAACTGTAATAATGTCCCACCTCTGCTGTCACTCCTGGCCAGTAGAGCCGGTTCGTTATTCGGGCCTCGGTCTTGTCAGCCCCTAGGTGACCCCCAATGCATCAAAGTGAGCTAGGTCGAGCACCGTGCTTCTGAATGGCTGGGGGACCAGTAACTGGTCGACCTCTTCTCCACTAACCTTGGTAAACCGATATAGCAGCTCACCAATGACCACAAGGCGGGGAAACCTTTTTTCAGCCTCAGGACACTTGTGAAACTCCATTAACTATAGTAAACTGTTGCCAGGCATTTTTCAGTGTAGGATCCCTCTTTTGGCCAGCAGAGAATGCACACAGTGACACCTCGAGATCAGGGGGGCAAGCCGAGAGGAGCTTTCTCCCCCCCTCAGGGATCCCCTTAGCTGGTGGACCATCTGCCCCAGATTCAACTCTATCAGTGTTCTCTAGAGCATTGGCGTCCAGCTCCTTAAAGGGAACAGAGCAGTTCAGCTGTCCCAATAGTTCTTGGCTCAAATAGTTCAGCAAATAAAGGGCAGTCCCTTCCTATGATAGCATCTTGGATGAGGTTGGGTACCACCCCAACCTCCTGGACAATTGTGCCACAGGCCATGGTGAGTGTCACTGATACCAGGGGGTATTCCTTGGTGTCCCCATGTATGCACACCACCCTCAGAGTTCTTGCTACTGGACCCACCTCCCCAGCTACCCCAGTACCCACAAGTGTTACCATACTTCTGGAGTCCAACAGCGCTCCGGCATGAAACTGGTTCACCCAAAGGTCACATTCAAATAACCCCTTGGTCAGGTCAGGTGGGCAGCACAGACCTTCTGGGCATAAAATTACATCCTCCGTAGAGCGCCACACTCCATAGGTTCTTCCTGCAGGGGACAGTGGGCCTAGATATGGCCCAGAGAGTGACACCGCCAGCACGGCACACTCTTATTTCTACGTGCCAGAGCAGAGCTCTGAGACACTGGGGTGGGTGCTCCTTGGTTCTCTTGAATGCTGGCTCCCGGGTTGGTAGATGGCTTGGCTTTCCTCACTGGCAAGGGTCCTCTAGATTTGACAGGTCCCAGGAGATCCTCCACCACAGCATATCTTTCAACCATTTCCACTAGGTCATCTGCTGTCTTGGGGTCCCCATGACTCACCCAGCAGTGTATGTCATTTGGCAGTGACCTTAGGTAACAGTCTAACACGACCTGCTCCACCATCTGGGAACTCGTTAATGCCTTGGGCTGCAGCCATTTTTTGACCAGCTGACTCAGGTCATGCATCTGAGCCCTTGGTGGACAGACCAGGTGATACCTCCAATGGTGTACCCTTTGGGCCCACATAGCAGTAGTCACCCCAAGGCGGACCAGGATTTCAGCCTTCAGCCATTTGTAATCCGTGGCATCAGCAGCTGACAAATCAAAATATACCTTCTGAGGATTCCCAGTGAGGAAAAGAGCAACAATACCAGCCCAGTGGTCTGGGGGCCACCCTTCTCTTTCTGCTGTTCTCTAAAAAATAACCATGAATGCCTCCACGTCATCACTAGGCATCAACTTTTGTAGTGAATGGCCCTTACAGCTACCTGATTGCTAGAGACCCCAACAGTGTGTTCTTGTCCCTGTGCAAGATGCTGCACTGCTTCATGTAAAGCAGTTACCTGCGCTTGAGTCGCTTCTTACTGGACTGTAAACTGGGCGACCAGCAAGCGTGTGGTTTCCTGTTGCCGGGCCATTGCCTCCTCATGGCGACGGTTGGCTTCTATTGTGGCCTGCGGCTGGGCTATTGTGCTCTGCACCAGGGCTTTTATCACCTACTCCATGTCGCCTTGTGAAGTTTTCAGAGCTTGTGCTGTCCTGACCCAGGACATGCAAATGTGGGTACTGACCCTTTAAATGCTTCCAAACGGCTTTTGCGGCTATACTCTGCTCTGCACTCCTCTACCAAATGTAACCTGGGGGTAGCTCTGTAATGACCGCCAGCCAGTTTATTGAAGCAAACAGTTCATTTATTTTGATTACAACGAAATCAAACGACAGCTTTCTTCAGCAAAGTAAATACATAGCCAAAATCCAGTTATTGATAACTAAACAGCAGGCTCACCGCTAGTCTCCAGTACCATACCTCGGTTATATTTAACAGAACAGAGCTAGGGACAGGATACGTGGGTCCATGTGTGATCAAAATAATACTAAATGCCACTCACCACCATGCAGTGTCCCTCCCTTTAACCATACAGCATATACAGACAGCAAGAGATATGTTCTCTCGGAAAGCCGAGGGAACCAAGCGGTTAGTAAAAGAGGGATGGGCAGTACACTAAATCTTAAAAGGAAGAATTTCTTTAATGTAATGTAACTACAATACAGTATGTGCAAATACACGAATGATAGATGCAAAAAACATGAGTATCACCAGACTGTCCTGGAAAGACTATAGGTCCTCCAGACAGCGTGACCTAAAACACATAGACACACACGGGGGGAGAGACAAACAAAAAGGATCGGACGTCCGGACGTGCGGGGGACAAAAATCAAGAGTGTCACTAATAAGGACAGATGTATCTGTATAAGTGTGAGTGGATCCTGGATGGACAAGGTGAAGAAACCAAGAATGGACTGCAGCAAGTCAGTGCAGCTGAGCAGAAACAGTCAATCAATATGGGATCCGTGTGTAGGACAACATAGTCACATATCCACAAATGAAAGGATCAACGATGGATGAGTATTTCCAAGACTATCAACTAATCTTGTCAGGCACGCAGGTCAGCTCAACAGACTGCACATAGATGTCAGTGGCTGTAATGGTGACTGAGAGGCCTGCACCTGCGAAGAGGCTGGTCAGCAGGGGTATGCCCTTGATCGTGTATAGATACAGATGTGGTGACAGTCATAAGTAAGTGCCGGGACAGGAGCCCGGGTAATGAGTGTATATACTCACGATCAATGCTGTATCAAGGGCCTAGGCCAACAAGGCCCAGGCCTAGGGTGGCACTTTGCAGGGGGGCAGCAGGAAAAGAGTTACCAATGGCTTGCACTACACTTTTAGTCTTATTGGGTGGACTGGGCCGAGAGATAAACCGGTCTGGCACCCCCATAAAGCGGCTGCACTTGCTGCCAGTATGACAATATCAGTAGGCCCCCATCGGAGGGGGACAGCCCATACATATGTAGGGGACCCGGGCGTCCCAAGGGGCCCAGGTGGCGGGCCCCAACCAACGAGTTGTTGTGCTGCCCCATAGCCAAACAGGAAATGTGAGGAAACCTCTTAAGGAAATCCATTCCAATCCCCCCAAGGCCCTCGGAACTAGTGTCCCCACTGGGAAATTTCAGGACGGGTCTTAAACAGGAAGGGGTGTGGCCTTGACAGGAAAGGGTGGCTCATATTTAAATTAGGGGGTGCATGAGTTTAGTCAGGCCTAGGGCAGCACAAAACCTAAATACAACGCTGCTCACGATTACAGCATGTCAGCAGGGCAGTCACCTCTGTGATGGATCAGATCTTGCGTGTCACTGATGTGTCAACCGAATATGCCATCCTTGCTGGACCTTCACCCGCAAGGTCCATCCGCCCACAGTGCCAGTATCTGCCAAATGTCCTGTTGCGCTGAATCCCGGCGTGTAAAAAGTATGCGGGCAGAGCGGACAGTGCCGCTGCTTCCTGGTGCAGGGGCACATGTGCAGATGATGCAGTCTGATAGGAGGCGCTTGCTAGCCAAGCCTCGCAGTCAGGGCAGAGACATATCCAGAATCCAATGCTTAAGATGACACCTCGCACGTCACGGAGCGTAGTGACGTCAACGCGTTTCGCTGGGCGTATTCGCTTAGCTTCCTCTGGACGCCTTGATTGTCCGGGCGGTCCGCCGTCCCTTAAATACACTAATTTTGGGGGATGCCGCCCATCACGATGGATTGATTAAGGGACCGTGGTGATTGCATAAGTGTCTAGGTCAGGCGAAAGTTGCCTCCTATCTAAAGAGTCATTCAATACTTTGAACCTGTGCATTATTATAGGAGGAAGGGGAGCTTGAACATACATATTGCTCCTGATACTGGGATAGGAAAAAAATCACATAGACAAGAGACATTAGGGAGCTCCACAACGCAGCTAAATAGTAAAGGTGAAATCAAAGATACTTGTTGATTGGCGAGAACTGGGAATGTCCAGACCTATACCAGGCCTACCAGTGAAAGCATTCTTTATACCGAGTGGGGGGGGGGGCATGCAGTGCTATGCTCTTATGGCAGGGCTAGGATGTGTGAACGCGCTATTTAAACGCGCATATATGCGGGAAGCTGCCCTCCCCTGTTACAACACCCCCACTGGGTACTTGAGTGCTAATTGGCGGCCGCACTGGCAAGCAAGGAATCTAATGAGAAACAGTGTAGTGGAGTACTACTTTGACTAAGGAAATTATATATTTTTATACATTTTTTTATATATATTTATGCATTATATGGAGAGGAGGCAGAGATTATACTTATAAGGAGAGAAAAGGGTGAATAATTGCCTGGGAGTAGTGATAAAGGGAAGGAAACCAAGGGTGTTTTGACCCCCCACCGAAGGGTCAGGTGGCAGCCACCACCACATCATTCAATATTTAGGCAGAAATACTTGTAGGTTAAATTCTACATTGAGGCCCCTCGGATGGAGGCTCTTCAAATGGTATATTCCCCCATTTCTCTTTTTGTAACAAAATTTGGTCAAAATCACCCCTTCTTATGGGGAGTTTCAGAACATAAATGCCTTTCACCCTCATCCCCCGGGGTTCTTCCCATGGTGGGAATGAAAGTGTTTGGCTAGGGGTTTTTGAGGTTCTTTTTCTTTCATTTCCCTCAGATGCTCACCAATGCGGACTCTCAGGGGTCTCTTGGTTTTGCCCACATATATTTTTGGGCATGGACATGTTATCATGTAAATGAGGCCTATCGTGGAACAGTTGATTAGATCCCTAATTTCAAACTGATTTTCGCCTAAAGAGTCCATAAAGTGATTTGGTAGTGGCCACAGGGATACATCCCTATTGTACGGGGATAGTCAGAAAGCCAGGTTTCGCTGGCACTTCTAACAAATTCAGACCTGATCAGAAGATCGCCTAAATTTTTGGATCTTCGGGCAACCATCTTGGGTCTAGGGCCTACTATTTTGGCAATCTTGGGAGTTGCAGTTAATACCCCCCAGTGTTTAGTCACAGCGGAAAGCACCTCTTCCAATTGTGAGCCAAAAGTAGTGATGAGTCTAGTATTGACATCCTCAGGGTCTTGCCTGTCCCTGGGTTGCTTTGCATGAGAGATAAGGCTGTGTCTGTCACGGGTGGCTGTTTTCTGTTTTGCCCTACGGATGGTTCTATGGGGTAACCCCTTTCACGGAACCTTTTGTACAGATTAATTTCTTCCCTCCGAAGGTCAGTCGCTTTGGAACAGTTTTGTTTGATCCTGAGGAATTGTCCAGTGGGAATACCTCTGATTAGCCATGGAGGATGGTGACTGTCAGCACGTAGCAAAGTATTCGCTGCAGTTTCCTTGCGGAAAGTGCACGTTTGAATTTTGCCCTCCTCCAGGTGAATCCAAAGGTCCAGGAAGGAAATTTTCTCACGATCAAAGGAATATGTGAGTCGTATATTGCGGTCATTGGAGTTTAGACGACTCATGAATTCATGTAGACTTTCCAAGGATCCCCTCCATAGCATGAAAATATCGTCTATATATCGCAGCCATGTGTAAAACTGGCTGCGATATAGAGATTGAGGATATACCTCTTCTATCTCCCAGAAGCCCAGGTGGAGGCAGGCGTAGGCGGGAGCCCACGCCGCCCCCATCGAGGTCCCCCTGGTCTGTTGATAGTAGTGAGTCGCAAATTGGAAACAGTTGTTGTTGAGCATGAATTCTAGGAGTTCAAGGATGAACTCATTTTGTGGTCCGCATTGGGGGTGATGCTGTTCAAGAAATACCGCTATCGCCCTCATGCCATCCTGGTGTGGGATTGACGTGTATAGGGATTCCATGTCGATCCCCACCAGCCACACCAGATCACTGACCTCAATTTCGCTCAGCTTCTGAAGCACATGCTGTGTGTCTTGTACGAAGGATTCTAGTTCGTTTACCATCCCCTTAATGAGGGAATCAACGTACCCACCAATCCTTTCCATGGGTCCTTGTATCGCCAAGACGATAGGTCTCCCTGGGGTTTGTTGAAGCTTTTTGTGTACTTTTGGTATAATATAAAACGTGGGTACGTTGAATTCCTCAATGCTAAGGTAAGCACTCTCCTTCCTACTTAGTAAACCTGCTTCACATGCATCGGTAATTTTTTCGTTAATAGTTCTCACAATTTCAGGAAAGGGGTTTGTGGTGAGCTTTTTGTATGTTGTGACATCTCCCAGGAGGCGTTTAACTTCCGCTTCATATTGGCTTTCGCTGAGCAACACTACATTGCCCCCTTTATCACTACGTTTGATGATAAGATGTTTGGCTTCACGTAGTTCCTTCAGGGCCTTTCTTTCCTCTCGTGTCAGGTTGTCCTTATCTTTTATTTTCCAATTAATTTTGGACAGTTCAATCTGTACCAAGTCTAAGAAGAGTCTTATCCATTTATTTTTGTTTAGGGGTGGCATTTTGGTGGACCGTATTCTCAAATTAGATGACCTTCTGTCGGGCAACTCGCATTCTAGCTGCCCTTTAATTTCCTCTAATAGGGAATTTAGGGCATCAAGTGCCTCCAATTCCTGAGTATTTAGTGATGAGGGGTTGATATCATCAGTTCTTGGGATGTCATGAAAGGAACGTAGTAGGACTTTTCTGAGGAAGAGGACCACATCTTTATACACTACAAATTTGTCCATGTTACTGGTTGGAGCAAAGGACACACCTTTCTGGAGTAGTTTTACGTGTCTCTCTTCCAGAGGGAAATCCGACAAATTGATCACCCCCATGTCATCAGGAGTCCCTATCACTGGGGATGTTGTTAGTACTTTTCTGGCTCCTCGTCCTCAGTCGCCCCTCCCCTGATTGGGGAGGCCCCTGGTTGTGATTGGGATGGGGTTGTGGGTTTACCCTTTGTTCTTGAGGTGGTATATGATTCCATTCGATATCCACCTCTCCCTGGTCTAAAAAACCAACTGTCTTCCCTGTAAGGGCCACACGTACGTCGTTCCTATCGTCCCCTCTTCTCCTATGGGAATTGGAGCGTGGGCGCCTCCCTCTTGACCTACTTCTATTCCGCCTAATTGTTAAGTCAAAGACTTTGTCTTTCTCAAAGTCAGTCATGTCTCTACGGTATTTGGATTGTTTTGTGATTTTTAGGTTCAGTTGGACTTTCTCTATCTCCTTTTTTATTGTTTCATTAAGCTTGTGGAATTCATCTAAGTCACGCAATTTTTCCAATTCTCTGACACTCTCTTCTATCTGTATTTTAAGTTCGTCAAGCTGTAATTTCTCTTCCTCAACTATCAAAGCCATTACTGCCAGGCCATGATTAATGCATAGTTCCTTCCATTTAGGAAGGAATCTATCATTGTGTAGATGTTCGGCCGGTACTGTTTTATCTCTCAAACCATGTGGTATAATCCTGTGCTCAATGTATGTTTCAAGGAAGGAAATATCCCATTTCCCGTTAAGATGTTTAGTTAAGAGTTTTTTATGTTCCTTAAATCTATCTTTTATGACTTGATCCTAATTTTCTGCTTGTGGGGCGTCCTTGGAAAAGGCTGCCCGAATCTCTCTGTCAATGTCTTCCCCCAGTACAAACCTCATTTACATAAGGGGTAGATACTCTGTTAGTGTAATGAATGGACCTCCTGTCAGAATGGATCACAAGAAAAGATCCCAACCGCTTATATTTAACAGAACAGAGCTAGGGACAGGATACATGGGTCCATGTGTGATCAAAATAATACTAAATGCCACTCACCACCATGCAGTGTCCCTCCCTTTAACCATACAGCATATACAGACAGCAAGAGATATGTTCTCTCGGAAAGCCGAGGGAACCAAGCGGTTAGTAAAAGAGGGATGGGCAGTACACTAAATCTTAAAAGGAAGAATGTCTTTAATGTAATGTAACTACAATACAGTATGTGCATACCTCGGTTAGGCTCCTTCAGAGGAAGGGTGCCAGGCTTGCTAGACAGGGGGGTTCAGCAGCCTGTGTCTCAGTTGGTCCGAGAGGTCACGCTTGCTGTACAGTATAGATTAAAGGGACCATGACTCCAATATTGGCGGAATGTACCTGCCATCCAGGACACATTCCCGGTGTCCTGTACAATATATATACTATATACGGTACATATATATTCTTACACTGCCTGTCTATACTCTGCACTAGATCTATATACTTCACTGCCTGTATATACTCTACACTAGATCTATATACTACACTGCCTACACACCACTGACTAAACTAGATAAATATCAGCCTCTGGTGTCCATGTTCACATCTACACGGGGCCGCTGTTCAAGCGGCTTTATATAGTGAGGGGGTGTATACGGAGACCCCTGAGACATGATTGGCCAAGGCACCCTGCCTTTTAGCCAATCATGGCTCTCACAGCAGAGCGCGCTGTGATTGGCTAAAGCATGCAGGTCATGTGCATGCTTTGGCCAATCAGCGGCGGCATTTTGCGCGATCTAGCAATGGATTATGGGGCGCGGAAATTTGGCGTGAACGCCCCATAATGTTCTAAATTCGGCGAACAGCCAAACAGCCATGTTTGAGTCAAACTTACGTTTGTTTCGAACCGACAGCTCATCCCTACTTTAGAGTATAACCTTTATGTTAAGAAAAGTAAATATAACCTACAATAAAATAATCACACAAAGAAAATTTTGGACATCCTGAATGATATTTTATAAGCACAACATTAAGCACAATGCTGGATTGCTGACAGGCTCAGGAAAGTGTTTTGGGGTGCAAGGGAAATATTTTTTTTGTTTACAAACGATTTTATTGGAAGGTTGTATGATAATATACATGCAGGTAAACATATTACAGGCAGATATATAACGCTCCTTAAATAAGAGAAGTCAATATTAAGGGATTATAGACAGATCATCAAAGATATCATATGAGATCAGTAATATATGCAATAAACATATCGGTATCAGGGATGTATCTGAGTGGGGGAGGGGAAGAGCCCGTTACCCTTGGATTCAATCCCATTGTTCCCATTTATTATTAAAAATATGTATTGTATCATTGAGGGTGTGGTGTATTTTTTCAGTTAATTTTATTGGGTTACTTGTTGCCATGGAAGAGAAGGGGAACGCCAGTTGAATGCGATCATCCATTGGGTAGTGTTGAAAAGAGTATGTGCCAGTCTACTATGAGGGATAGATAATTTTGGAATTTTAGAGAATAAAAGGCATATATGTGGCGTAAGAGTGATATGCAAGCCTGCGAGTTTATCAATTACCTCATTTATGGATCTCCAAATCAGTTTCAGAAAATTGCAATTCCAAAAAATGTGGATTAATGTGCCCTGTTCTATGCAACCCCTAAAACAATTAGGATATACAAAAAAGAAAAATATTTAAACTGATTGCGCCGTGGACCAAAACTGTGTTTGCACTCCTAAGTAAGGGAATATTCTTCCCTTAGGAAGGCTGCTATAGGCCAGCAAAACACTGTGAGTGACAAATAAAAAATATATATAAGCGCCAACCTTATGTGTTAAACATATTAAATCATATATAATAAGTGTGCAAATAAGTGAATAATTAACAATATATAAACGTCCACCAATGGTCTGAAATCAATACTCCAGATCCTAAGTCATCTTATACAAAAGTCCATTGATGTCCATCAATTTGATAATGAAAAAAACTTTAAGTGATATATGTGCTCTTCAGTGCTTCAAAACGATAAAAAAGTGCCACACCACACGTGCCAGGTGCCAGGATCCCACTGGTGTCCCTACTCACCAGAGTGAGTGGACCCACTGCTTTGCAGTCAGCAGGTCTAAAATCGCAGAGTGATAACCGATGATTCCTGGCTGGACACCGGAGCAAAGGATAAGCCTCCTTCCCCTTCACTGGCAGGCCTTAGTAAGCACTGGAACTGGTGATAAGCCTCTTTCCCCTCTGTTGCCAAACCTTTGGTAAATGGTGGTGATGCTGAACAGTTTGACTGACCTGTTGTTCAATCAGTTCAGATATCTGGATGTCAGTCCATATGGAGATCTGATGCGTGTTCAAAGAGGCATCCTCCATTAGGATATACGGATGGGTAAAATGAGTGAATTCTATGTGGGGTCATATACCATCTTGTAAAGAGTTTATAAGGAGTCTCTTTGGTCGAAGATGAGTAAGCACTTTTATTTAGGTTAGCTATCATATGAGACCATTCCTTAAGGGAGAATGAGCTCCCGAGATCACTCTCCCATTGGAGTATGGGTTTAGATTTGAGAGAGAGAATAGGTTCTTGGAATCCCCTCCTCCGTGCTTCTTCTGGTCCCTCCCTGCTCCTCTTTCCCCCATGCTCCTCTGGTCCCCCCGTGCTTCTCTGGCCCCCACATGCTTCTGCATTCCCCTCTCCTCCGCTCCTCTGGTCCCCCACATGCTCCTCTGGTCCCCCACATGCTCCTCTATTGCCCCCCATTCTGCTCTGGTCCTCCACATGCTCCTTCTTGTCCCCCCATGCTCGTCTATTGCCCCCATGCTATTTCTAGTCCTCCGTGCTCCTCTATTCCCCCACATGCTCCTTCTGGTCCCCTGTTCTCCTCTATTGTCCCCCCATGCTGCTCTGGTCCCCTGTGCTCCTCTATCCCCCCATGCTGCTCTGGTCCCCCATGCTCCTCTATTCCCCCCCATGCTCCTTCTGG
>BLSH010434375.1:54256-69015 GCA_018402905.1 Glandirana rugosa
ACCTCACCTCCCCCACCTCCCGACATCAAGCTGAGAATCTGACACCTCTCTCTGCATTCTTTGCATTCCAATGTGATTAATCACACTTACACAGCACAGAACGGCTCTTAGAAGCAGCACGGCTCTGTTTAATGTGAATCTACTCGTCACCCACAGACACTGACTCGAGTATAAGCCGAGGGGGGTCTTTTTCAGCACAAAAAATGTGCTGAAAAACTCGGCTTATACTCGAGTATATACAGTAATAAATAATTCTGATATTAATTTTGAGAAATTTTTAATTTTTCTCGTAGGGAGTCAAATGTAGCAAATATGTTATGTGAGGTCAAGGCAAACAGACTAGTAAGACCAAGTTTGATCCAGGTAGAAAAGGAGTTTGGGTCATCAAATGCTTGTTGGAGGCATGGGTCGCCTAGAAATGAAGCCAAGGGTGGAGGAAAGGAGGATGAACAGAGGCCGATACCGTATTTGTTGCATAGTTTGAGGGAATAGGCTACAATGCTGTTATGTTTAGATAGAGTTTTGGTTCGAATAATCGGGGACCACAATAAACCTCTTAGGTAATATGGTTGGACCGAAAAGTGTTCAAATGCAATCCATGGGATATCCTTTTCATTGACATACCATTGGATTGTCTGAGAAAATCTGGCTGAAAGGTAATAGTGCCATATGTTCGGCAACCCCAAACCCCCTTGTGATTGGGGTCTGTATAGTACGGAATTGCTGCACCTAGGTTTTCTGTCTGCCCATATAAATTTGTTAATGATGCATTGTATGTATTTGATTTTGCCTTTGGGTATTAATACTGGGAGAGCTCTAAATAGAAAAAGGAGCTTCTGTAAAATTGTCATTTTAATGGCACAGAGTTTACCTAGGAAGGAGATGTGATAGGATGACCATGATTTAAGGGTGTTTATTATAAGAGGGTTATAATTACTATATGATAGAGTTTTTATTGAGGGAGTTATATTAACACCCACGTATTTGAAAACAGTTGAGCAGTATTTAAAGTTAAATTTCTTTTTTAATTGGGAAATGAGCTCAGTGTCTAGGTTAATGCCCATTGCCGAGCATTTACTGAAATTTCCGGAGAGGTCTCGGAATGATTTTAGATCTAAGATAAGGGATGATATAGAGGAGAGAGGGTCTGTTAAAAAGAGTAAGACATCATCTGCATATAATGATATTTTAAATTCTTTTGGTCCTTTAATATATCCGTTAATATTGGGATTATTTCTAATTGCTGTGGTGAGGGGTTCAATTGCTAGGGAAAAAAAAGAGGGGATAGGGGGCAGCCCTGTCTCGTGCCACATCTTATGGGAAAAAATTTAGAGTTGCAACCTGGTAATCTAATTCTTGTTTGGGGGGGAGTGGTATAGTGCTGAAAAGCCATGTATAAATTTGTCTGGGATTCCAAATCTGGGGAGTAATTTAAGAAGATATGACCAATCAATGCTATCAAAGGCCTTATGTATATCAAGGCTCAAGAGACAAGTCCTGGAAAGTGCTAGAGGGCTGCAAAAGGAAGTAAAATGATTTTAGAACAATAATCTGTCCCTTACAGCAACAGCAGGAACCTGACCCTATAGAACTAGAAGATGATTTTAGAACAATAATCTGTCCCTCTAAGCAGTAGACTCTACCTAGTCCAGTCAGATCATTCTGTAATGCAGGATGAGATGTTATTAGATCTGCAATCTGTCCCTAAAAGCAGTAGTAGTAGTAATCTCTACCTAGTCCACAATCAGATCGTTCTGTAATGCAGGATGAGATGTTATTATATCTGCAATCTGTCCCTCACAGCGCCGGCAGCATCCTCTCCCTACACTACCCAGAGAGCATGTGACATGCAGCACTAAGTGACTCCAGCTTATAAAGAGGCTGGGTCACATGATGCACTGGCCAATCACGGCCATGCCATTAGTAGGCATGGCTGTGATGGCTTCTAAGGGCAAACCAATGAAACGCTTGTTGATTGGCTGCCCTGCAGCTATTCAACATGCGTGATCAAATACCCAAACCCGAACTTTTTTTCAAATGTCCGGGTTCGGGTCTGGATCACAGACACCCCAATGTTCGGTACGGACCCGAACTTTACAGTTCGGGTTCGCTCAACTCTATTTAGGTTTCAAATTTGCATCTTGTATGATATTAGATACAAGTCTAAGATTGTCTGTAATCTGTCTATTTGGAATAAAGCCAGACTAGTCTGGGTCAATTAAAGAAGTGATAACAGTCGCCAATCTGTCAGCCAATAATCTACCAAAGATTTTAATATCATTATTTAAAACTGATATGGGCCGGTAGTTTTTGGGAAGCGAGTGGTCTTTATCAGGTTAAGGGATCAGAGACATATTGGCTAACAACATCTCGTTTGGAAATTGTCCACCTTGCAAAATGTGGTTAAAAAGTTTGAAGAGCCAGGGTGAGAGTATATGAGAAAACTTTTTATAGTATATGGTCGAGAAACCATCTGGGCCAGTGGCTGTAGAGGGCCTTAAAGATTTAATGATATTATTGATCTCAGCATCAGTGCAGGGTTTGCTAAGTATTTCCATTTGATCTATAGATAGTGATGGGATCGGGACTTTGTCTAACCATGAAAGTGAGTTCTGATTTGGGGGAGTAGAGCGTGTAGAGAGGAGGTCTTCATAAAATTTGGTAAATATTTCTAAGACTTCTTGGGGATGTGTGGTCAAATTGCCATTGTTGTGCTTAAGTTTATATACATGGGTGGGATTGCTATGTTGGTTAAGTTTTCTGGCGAACATTGTGGACATTGTATTGCTGTGTAGAAGAAATTTAGATTTAGAGAATCTAAGTGATTTCTCTGTGTCTGAGGAGAGTAAAGAGTCAAGTTCCATACGTTTCTTCTGGATTTGTAGGGTGATATTTGGGTTTGGAGGGGATCCGAGTTTATTATATAGATTATTTAACTCAATGGTGAGATTTTTTATCTCGCTAGATCTAGATTTTTTAATGTTAGTTGCTATGTTTATACAGTGGCCTCTCATGACCGCTTTGTGGGCAGTCCAGATGGTGAATAGGGAAATATCATTAGTGTTATTTAAAGTGAAGTATTCCTTCATATAAGATTCAATTTGATTAATGATAGAGAGGTTTGATAATAAAGAATCATCGATTCGCCAATTGAAGGGAGTGGGGCCTAGGCCTATGTGAGAGGTATCAAAGGTGACAATTTGGTGATCCGCCCATGGGCAGGGGTGTATTTCAGCGCTGGGGGAGTTAGCAAGAAGAATGGGGGTACTGTAGATATAGTCAAGTCTTGCGTAACTTTCGTGTGGGTGGGAATAGAAAGTGTACGCTCTACAACCAATATTGTGAGCTCTCCATGTGTCGATCAGTTGGGATTCATTCAGCGAGCGGGATAAAGATTTAGGGAAGGCCTTTGAGGTGGGGGTTTGTCTGCTTCTATCTAACGAAGGGTTAGCAGCCAGATTAAAATCACCCCCGACTATAAGGTGTGGGGAGGAGAGTTTATTAAGTATATCAAAGAATTCTTTGAAAAAGGTAGCTTGTGCCTCATTTGGAGCATATATAGATGCTATGGTGATTGGTTTCCTGTTAATGCAACCTTGATAAAGCGGCTATTGGCATCTTTAAAAACGTTATGGATTTCTAAGATAATTGTGTTGTGGATGAACACTGCAACCCTTCTTGCTTTGCTGGAGAAAGTGGTGAGATAGTGTTGGTGAAAGGTCTTGTCAAAATATTGAGGGTGGTTATCGGAAGAAAAATGAGTTTCCTGCGTCAGAATGATGTCTGCTCCTAATCTTTTGTAATGGCCTTGGACGTTATGGGATATGATTTTCAGACCCATTACGATGAGGGATACAGTGTTTGTGAGGATAGAGGGGAAAATTTCCCAATTTTCCCCATTTTTCCAAAATAATCAAAAGAACTGACTATCCTCAAGGCTAATGATTGAGAAGATCTAATATAAGCTTTGACCCTATCCAGTAGAAGGAGCCTTAGACAAGGACTACAATATAAGTTTAGGGGAAGTGTATGAAATAACATATGCCTGATGTAGATGATATTTGCGAAATGGCATGTATTCGTTTTATCTGTGAAAAAGATAAGCCTTCCATATAACATTAAGTCATTTTTAACTGCCATGCAGGCTTTACAAAACAAAGAACCTGGGGGTCTAACTTACAAAAAAGGATAGACCAAAAAAAAAGAGAACATATGGACCAAAACGTCCATCTCTTGACCCGGGTCTCCCAGGGACCCCATGAGAAACAAGGCACAGTAAAGTCAGTCAAAAGTAGACCAGTACCATAGTGTCCAAGTTGGGGGATCGAGGTCAAGTGGGAGTACCAATCATGCGAGAGCAAACAAGCCATTTTATAAAAAATTGTATAATCTGAAAAAGAAGGCATATTAAGATATACAAACACATTAATGGTACACTGCTATAAGGCCTTAAGATATAGAAGAGATTGCTTCTCTCTTTATGTCAATATGAGAACCAATATGTTCAGTGCTAGCTAATCTCATTTTAGTCCTCAAAGTTTGCCAGGAGAACTACGGTATAGTATATCTCCTTAAGGAAGAGGAAAAGAGAATGTATTTCCTTGACGCAAGCCCAGAGGATGGGCAATCAGTCCTGTTTATATGACGAGCCCTGTGGGGACCGAGAGTTAATCTGCTGATGAATTTTCTTTCTTAATGGATGTGTTAAATCCAAGGGAAAGGAAGATTCCGTCTAAAAAGTCAGGTAGGTGAGAACAATAATAATGTTGAGGCCTATAAGTCATTTCAACAGCGGTATAAAAGATAGCACTATAGAAAATGTTAATTAGGAGAGAGGTACAAAAAAGTAAGGTGGGGTACCACAATATTAAATGTTTATATACCAAGGCAACAGCAGGAGGGATATGTAAACAAAATTCCATGAGGAGAGGCAAAAATGACATACAGGGACAAAAAATTTAGTTTTGAAGCCCTCACATGGGAAAAGGTGGTATTGCGGGTTAATGAAAGTCTATACACCCTGGAATAGATAGTATTGAAGGAGGCTTTTCCAGGAACAGTGTGTATTCTAATATTGGGTACAAAGTAATTAGTGATCTGCCGGATTATATTATGTAGAAGATGATGGCAATGGGCTTGGTGTATATCCACACCAATCCTACTGCTTGATCTCTGTCAGAATACCAGGCATTCATCTGTGAAAAAGTTCTGCGAAATGGCAGTGACTCTGTCATCAGAGAGATACAAATTAATCGACCTCTGGGTAACTCCGATCGCTGGAATCTGTGATTGTATCCGTTTAATAGAATCAGGCTTCCTGATCCCTGAAGGGTTGACGCCATCAACTCTGATTGTTATGGGATGCTGGTGTGTTCCAGATGGGAGATGGCCTGGGAGTGGTAGAGGGTCTTTGAGGTTGTTCCTGTTCAAGCAGGCCTAGTTTGAGGAGCAAATCCGTACCCTCCGCCAGGTTAAAGACTGTGTAAATAGTGCCGTTATGGAGCACAGTCAATTTAAATGTGAAGCCCCGTCTATATTGAATTCTAGCACTTTGTAATACCGAGGTAACCTCACACATCTTGCGCCTCCTCTCTAGGGTTGCCTGTGAAATATCTGGATATATCTGAATTTTAGAGCCGTCAAAATCTATATTTAGAGTATTTCTGGATGCACGTAGAATGTCCTCTTTAATGAGGAAGTCTTTTAGGCACAATATAATGTCCCTTGGGGGCTTATCAGAGGGAGGTTTAGGCCTCAAGGCCCTGTGAATTCTGTCACAGGTAAATGCTGCTGTGTTTTTGTCCGGGAGTAAGTTTTGAAAAATTTTAAGTACAGTGGACATTAACTCGGTGGTTGTTTCCAGGACCCCCGTATGCGCAAATTGTTGCGTCTGTTCTGGTTCTCTAAATCCTCTAATTGCATTTGCACATATGTAAAATTCTCTGACAGTGACTCAAACTCCCTCCTGAGATCGTTATGTGCGAGAGAAAGTTTGTCATGTTTAGTTTCCAGAACATCTGTTCTGCTACCAAGGGCCGTTATCTCTTGTGTCAGAACATTTGTAGATTTAGTCATTTCTGTTTGGAACTTGTCAGCTAACTTTTCGTATATGGCAGCTAGACCAGCATCAAGGTCTGCTTTTGTGAGGTGGGGTGTGTACTCACTGTCTTTTCCAGCGGTGTTCTGTGCTTTAGCTGAGCCGGAGGAGGCCTGGGCCTTACCGCCATTTTGTGCCATTCTGCTCTTCTTCTGCACTGACTGGAGTAGGTAATGAGTCAGATTGTGTTGTTGTTGCGGCCGGTGAGCGAATCTGGTGGATTGCGGTGTTCGGTAAGCCTGCAGGGTGTTTGTGGCTCTACAAGCCCGGCGGAGCTCCGATCAGAGACGTCCGCTCAACTCCGCATCGCGCATGCGCCCCGCAAGCGAAATATTTAATGAGGTGTTTTTTTACTTTAATGCAGGAAATGCATTAAGGTAAAAACCACCAAGACTTTAGAACAACTTTAACTCTGCTGTGGATGAGAGACGGGGGCATTGCCCTAACACACAGGAGCTTCTGCACACAGTATCCTCAGACCCTTCCTTGTTGCCCTGCATGGGCTGCCAAAAGGGGAACATATACCGTAAATGGTTTCAAATACAAAGCTTTGGAACTCACAGATAATAAATGTATTTCTCAATGCAAATGGGCATTATAAATATAAACATAATTTATTGGATGATTACAGACCAGCATTATACGTTTTCATACTTGCCAACACCTGATGTAAGGAGGAACTTTGCTGGGGGTACCTGATGTAAGGAGGGACTCCGCTGGGGACACCTGATGTAAGGAGGGACTACGCTGGGGACACCTAATGTAAGGAGGGGGTCTGCTGGGGTACCTGTTGTAAGGAAGGACTCTGCTGGGAATGTCTGGTGTAAGGAGGGACTCTGCTGGGGACACATGATGGCATCTGATGACAGGCAACGTGGCAAGTGACACGCTCAGGGCTCCCACTGATTCTGCATTATGGTGAGTTGAATGATTTAATTTTATATTACAATGTAATAATATAAATAATGCACTTCAATCATCCTGACACCATACCAACCATGGTGCCAGGATGATTGAAGCGCTAACACCAGGTGTTTGGAGTATCTTTATCTGCTGATTGTTAAACTCTCTGGAACACACATTGCTATTGTGGTGTAGGATATGGGCCTGCTGTCCCTCCATCCCTCTTTCTTTCCTTCCTTCTCTCTCCTCCCCTTCCTATTTCTTTCTTTCTTTCTCCCTCCATCCCTCCTTCATCTCAGACTCAAACCACAACCCCTTTGAGCCACGCCCATTTAAACCATGCCCAATAATACATTTAAATCACGCCCATTTTTGTTGCTGTGCGCCACATTTTTTATCCTCCGCTACACCACACCTAAAAACGAATGCCCCGTCCCTGAATTATAATAAGACTCCGCCTACAGACTAAAAAGTGTCCATATAATTTTTTTTACAATGTTGGCAACTATGCGTTTTATATTCACATTTATAGGAATAAAAAATCTTTCAGAATTTTCTAAAGAGTATGAGATGCACTGAAGTTTCCTATGCTAGATGAGAATTATTAGCCTTAACCTTTTCCTCCTCTTATGCTGTAAGGAATGAGTGTATTTCACTCAGCCATCATCTCAAGGGTAACAAAATAATTAGTTTAATAAACAACATATCTTCAACAGTGTATTAAGTCTCATCAAGATGTGCTTATTTTGTAATACACATTAAATAATTATTGTTATGCAGTGTAACACTATCCCAGTAGTCACTGGATAGGATGGGTCCTCTGTTCTTTGCTTCGGCCTTTTCAAGAACCTCAGTGCCTTGGTTGTAGAATGTTCATATTAACCCATATGTTTTATATTATTGATACAAATTAGCATATGTATTAACTAACTGGTAGTAATAATTATTGTTGTCAATGGTTATTATTTCTAGAAACGTATGAGTAAAATATGATATAAAATATGTATATTTAACCACTTAACAACCGCCCTATAGACAAAAGACGTCTACAGGGCGGTTACTTTATTGTGGGAGGACGTCTATGGGGCGCGCACACGGGAACATCCCTGGACCCGGCGCATCACGGATCGTGGCGAATGGCCTCTGTGAGCGCCCTTTTACCACGTGATCTCGCCATCAAATGACGGCACGATCACATATAAACAAGCCGGCGGAAGCGACGGCTTTTCTCTCTTCTCTCCGCACCGATCGGTGCATTGCGAGAGGAGAGAGGGAGGAGAGAAAATGTGCTGCAGTGCTGTGGGCGATGTGTAATGCCCACAGCACTGCTAAGTGACAGTATGCACCCCCACCATCCATCCACCACCCACCCAGCCATCCTCACCCCATCCATCCACCACTCACCCAGCCATCCTCACCCCATCCATCCACCACCCACCCAGCCATCCTCACCCCATCCATCCACCACTCACCCAGCCACCCTCAACTCATCCATGCTCACCCACCCATTCTCAGCCCATCCATGCTCAGCCACTCATCCTCACCCATCCATCCATCCATGCTCAGCCATCCTTACACAGCCATGCTCACCCAGCCATCCATCCATGCTCACCCACCCAGCCATGCTCACCCATCCATGCTCACCCATCCATCCATCCATGCTCACCCACCCAGCCGTACTCACCCATCCATGCTCACCTAGCCATCCATCCATGCTCACCCACCCAGCTGTGCTCACCCAGCCATCCATCCATGCTCACCCAGCCATCCATCTATGCTCACCCACCCAGCCATGCTCACCATCCATCCATCCATCCATGCTCACCCACCCAGCCATGCTAACCATCCATCCATTCATGCTCACCCACCCAGCCGTGCTCACCCAGCCATCCATCCATGCTCACCCACCCAGCCGTGCTCACCTAGCCATCCATCCATGCTCACCCACCCAGCCATGCTTACCCATCCATCCATGCTCACCCACCCACCCATCCATGCTCAGTCATCCCATCCGTCCTCAGTCATCTCATCCGTGCTCAATCATCCCCATCCGTGGCTCATCGATCCCCCATCCATGGCTCATTTGTGCCTCATTCATGCTCATCCATACCACATCAGTTCTCATCCGTGACACATCCATGCCACTACAGTGCCCATCCGTGCCACTATAGTGCCCATCTGTGCCACTACACTGCCCATCTGTGCCACTACAGTGCCCATTTGTGCCACTACACTGCTCATCCGTGCCACTACCTGCCCATCTGTGCCACTACAGTGCCTATCCATGTCACCACAGTGCCTCACAATAGTGTAAAAGGTAGTGAAATTAGATTTGAAATGTATGTCCCTAGAACACCTGACATGCTCCCTGGACAACTTTGTGTAAAAAAAATGCATTTTCGTTTTCTATCCACATTTTCCAAAAACTTGTGGAAAAAAGACTCATTATGCCTCCTAGAATATACGTTGGGGTGTTTGTTTTCCAAAATGGGGTCATTTATTGGGCGTTTCCATTGTCCTGGTGCTCCAGGACCTTCAAAAGTGCAAGAAGTAGTCAAGAAATTATGTGTGTAATTTATGCTTGTAGAACGCCTGATGACGCTCCCTACATGTTGGGCCTCTGTATGTGGCCAGGCTGTGTAAAAGACTCACACATGTGGTATCGCCATACTCAGGAGGAGTAGTAGAATGTATTTTGAGGTGTAATTTATGGTATGCATATGCTGGGTGTGAGAAATAACCTGTTAACATATGACAATTTTGTGAAAAAAAAATCTTCATTTTGCAAAGAATTGTGGGAAAAAATTACAACTTCAAAAAATTCACCATGCCTCTTACTAAATACCTTGGGATGTCTACTTTCCAATAAGGGGTAATTTGGGGGGTATTTGTACTTTCCTGGCTTGTTAGGGTCTCAAGAAATGAGTGCATCAGGTGGGATCAATATTCAGTGATTGGCACCATAGCTTGTAGACTCTATAACCTTTGCAAAATTTTATAACAGAAACGAAGAAAAATGAATTTTTTTACCAAATTTTCGGTCTTTTTTTTAATTATAGCGCAAAAAATAAAAAACCCAGTGGTGATTAAATACCGCCAAAAGAAAGCTCTATTTGTGTGAAAAAAAGGACACAAATTTCATGTGGGTACAGTGTTGCATGACTGAGTAATTGTCATTCAAAATGTGAGAGCACTGAAAGCTGAAAATTGGTCTGGTTGTTAAGGGAGTTTAAGTGCCCAGTGGTCAAGTGGTTAAAAGTTGAACTGAAGATGACCTCTGTACTTCACATTAGTACTTTTTTTTTAAGACAGTCATAAGTTTACTGGGGTAAAGTTCACTGGAATATTGTTCAGACAGTTCCAAACATAATGGTCCGCAGGTGCAGACATTAATTATTTTTAAATGTATTTATGTTAATTACACTGATGTATGTATTGACACCCAGTCATCTTGTACCACATGTAATTCTATAGTCAAAGTTTCTTATAAACTTAATGAACTCGCTCTCAGCTGCAACTGATAATCATAAACCTCCTGCTCTTTTGGAATTCACTGCCTGGTTATGTTGTTTTGTTATCTTCCACACAAGCCTCTGGCGCTCCAGGCTGAATGTACAAACATACGATATCACACTAAATCACTAAAAGTATACAATGAATGGTGCTGCGCTGCTTGAATATGTGCAAAAGATCAGTATAGTACAAAACAGGCAATAATAAATTGTGTAACTCTGCAAAAATGAATAAGCTCTTCAGGTGGGTACAATAAATGCCAATAAATGATTAACCACTTCCCGTCTGGCCTATTGACAAATGACGGCCGGGCGGGGGTTCGTTATCCTGACTGGACGTCTATTGACGTCCTCAGGATAATCCGCAGTCACGCTCCCGCAGGGGCGCGCATCGCTGTGATCAGTTGTGCCGTGGGTCAGTCTGACCCACTGCATTACCAACCAAGGTAAAAGGCTTCCATCGGAAGCTTTTTACCATGTGATCAGCCGTGACCAATCACAGCTGATCACAGTGTAAATAGGAAGAGCCATTTATCGGCTTTTCCTCTGCTCATGTCTGCAGACCTGAGCAGTGGAGAGCCGATCGGCTGCTCTCCTGATGGGGGGGCTGCACTGAATGTTCATCAGCGCAGTCCCCCTCAGGATCACCCCACTGGACCACCAGGGAGCCGACCAGGACCACCAGGCAGCCCCCCCCGGGACACCATAAGGAGGCCGCCCAGGACCACCAGGGAGCCCCCACTAGGCCACGAGATAAGGGCAATACAGTGAACTGTAGGGATGGCACTGTGCCCATATATGCCAGTGCCATCCATAACAGTGCTATATGCACCAGTGCCCACCTGTGCCACCTATCAGTGCCCACCTGTACCACATATCAGTGCCCAGCAGTGCCACCTATCAGTGCCACGTATCAGTGCTGCCTATGAGTATCCATCAGTGACGCATATCAGTGCCAGGTATCAGTGCCCGTCAGTATTGCTTATCAGTGCCGCCTATATGTGCACCATTATCAGTGCAAACTTATCAGTGCCACCCTATCAATGCCAATCTGTACTGCCTCATCAGTGCCCATCAGTGTAGCCACATCAGTGCCCATCAGTGAAGGAGAAAATTTACTTATACAAAGTTTTGTGACAGAAAAAAAGAAAAACTTTTTTTTTTCAAAAAATTTCCGTCTTCTATTTGTAGCGCATAAAATAAAAACCGCAGGGGTGATCTAATACCACCAAAAGAAAGCTCTATTTGTGGGAACAAAATGATAAAAATGTTGTTTGGGTACAGCGTTGCACGGCCGCGCAATTGTCATTCAAAGCGCAACAGCACTGAAAGCTGAAAATTGGCCTGGGCGGGAAGTGTTCTAAGTGCCTAATCATAAATTACTAATGATAATGATGATAAGCGTGCAAGTCAAGTCATACAAGCGCTATATAATAAAAACAAAGTGAATAATAATAAGCAAACTCTTATGTGTATCTCCAATATACAGTATCTCACAAAAGAGAGTACACCCCTCACATTTTTGTAAATATTTTATTAACCACTTGCCGACCGCCCGCCGCAGCGTGACGGCGACAAGGTGGTTCGCTATCGCGAACCGCCGTCGCAGGACGGCGGCCGCGATAATTAGCATTGTGAGCGCGCGCCACCGAAGGCGCGCCTGCGCGCTCACTGTGTTCGGGGGGAGCAGGTGCGGCGGACTCGATCACTGCCGGCTACCCGCGATGCCCCCCCCGCACTGAAAGAATGGAGGTCCGTGTAAGTAAACACGGACCTCCGTTCTGTGAGAGGGGGAAGGGCTGTGATCACAGCCTTCCTCTACATGGAAGCTGTGATCACTCCCCTTCCCCTGCTAGGGCAGCCCACACACAGTTAGAACACGCCCAGGGAACACAGTTAACCCTTAGAGCGCCCCCTCCAGGTTAACCCCTTCACTGCCAATGGCATTTACACAGTAATCAGTGCATTTTTATAGCACTGATCGCTGTATAAATGCCAATGGTCCCAAAAAAGCATCAAAATGGTCCGCTGAAATATCGCAGTATCGCTAAAAATCGCAGATCGCCGCCATTACTAGTAAAAAAAAAAAAAAAAAAGAAAAACCCCAGAAATGAATTCTCATCATCCGTAAACGTGGCACTTTTGCGCAAACCAATCAATAAACACCGATTGCGATTTTTTTTTACCAAAAATATGAGGATGAATATAAATCGGCCAAAACCAATGAAAAAAACATTTTTTTTATATTTTTTTTTTGGATTTGTATTTTATCAAAAAGTAATAAATTTGGGTCTTTTTGTAAAATTGTCGCTCTTCTTTTGTTTATAGCGGCGATCAGAAATGACTCAGGGGTGATCAAATACCACCAAAAGAAAGCTCTATTTGTGGGAAAAAAAGGACGCAAATTTTGTTTGGGTGCAACGTCGCACGACCGCGCAATTGTCAGTTAAAGCGACGCAGTGCCGAATCGCAAAAAGTGCTCTGGTCCTAACCTGGGAAATCCTTCCGGGGCTGAAGTGGTTAAATCTTTTCATGTGACAACACTGAAGAAATGACACTTTGCTACAATGTAAAGTAGTGAGTGTACAGCTTGTATAACAGTGTAAATTTGCTTTCCCTTCACAACAACTCACACTCACAGCCATTAATGTCTAAACCACTGGCAACAAAAGTGAGTACACCCCTAAGTTAAAATGTCCAAAGTGTCAATATTTTGTGTGGCTACCATTATTTTACAGCACTGCCTTAACCCTCTTGGGCATGGAGTTACCAGAGCTTTACAGGTTGTCACTGGAGTCCTCTTCCACTCCTCAATGATGACATCACAGAGCTTATGGATGTTAGAGACCTTGCGCTCCTCCACCTTCATTTAAGGATGCCCCACAGATGCTCAATAGGGTTTAGGTCTGGAGTCATGCTTGGCCAGTCCATCACCTTTACCCTCATCTTCTTTAGCAAGGCAGTGGTCATCTTGGAGGTTTGTTTGGGGTCATTATCCTGTTGGAATACTGCCCTGTGGCCCAGTCTTCGAATTGAGAGGATCATGCTCTGCTTCAAAATGTCACAGTACATGTTGGCATTCATGGTTCCCTCAATGAACTGTAGCTCCCCGGTGCTGGCAGCACTCATGCAGCTCCAGACCATGTCACTCCCACCACCATGCTTGACTGTAGGCAAGACAGACTTGTCTTTGTACTCCTCACCTGGTTGCCGCCACACACGCTTGACACCATCTGAACCAAATAAGTTTATCTTGGTCTCATCAGACCACAGGACATGGTTCCAGTAATACATGTCCTTAGTCTGCTTGTCTTCAGCAAACTGTTTGTGGGCTTTCTTGTGCATCATCTTTAGACAAGGCTTCCTTCTGGGGCAACAGCCATGCAGACCAATTTGATGCAGTGGTCGGGGTATGGTCTGAGCAATGACACGCTGACCCCCCACCCCTTCAGCCTTTGCAGCAATGCTGGCAGAACTCATGCCTCTATTTCCCAAAGACAACCTCTGGATATGACTCTGAGTGCACTCAACTTCTTTGGTCGTGAGGCCTGTTCTAAGTGGAATCTGTCCTGTTAAACCGCTCTATGGTCTTGGCCACCATGCTGCAGCTCAGTTTCAGGGTCTTGGCAATCTTCTTATAGCCTAGTACATCTGTATATAGAGCAACAATTCTTTTTTTTTCAGTGCCTCAGAGAGTTCTTTGCCATGAGATTTCATGTTGAACTTTCAGTAACCAGTATGAGAGAGTGAGAGCGATAACACCAAATTTAACACACCTGTTCCCCATTCACACCCGAGACCTTGTAACTAGAGTTGAGCGAACCTCTGGAAGTTCGGGTTCTGCTGGTCCGTCCGAACTTCGGGACAAAGTCCGGGTCCGGGTCCGGACGGAACCCGAACGATCGCACGGACAACGAACCCCATTGAAATCAATGGGGACCCGAACTTTTATGCACAAAAATGGCTGTAACAAAGTCCTGGAAAGCCCTAGAGGGCTGCAAAAGGAAGTAAAATGGGGGTAAGGGTAGGGCAAGTGCCCTACAAAAAAATGGGGACAGGGAAATAACTGTAAATATTTTTTAAAAAATAAAAACATAAAAAAAGCAAAAATGGAGGTGAATGTGGATCATCTTCAAACTGTGTCTGAAAAGTATTAATTAACGGTAGAAGCCATATAACTGTTCTAAAATCATCTTCAAACTAGGGCAAGTGCCCTACAAATAAATGGGGATAGGGAAAATAAATTA
>BLSH010434389.1:19444-30419 GCA_018402905.1 Glandirana rugosa
CCTGAAAAACCTTTTCAATTGCTAATTCTCGTAGTTTAAGTTGGTTGTACAAAACCCGATCTTTTCGGAGAGGGCCACCGACGTGCCACTAGTCTCCTACCCTCCTCACATCTCGGCTCCCTTCGCGGCGGGGTCCCTGTCGGGGCGCGGGTGAAGAGGTGCGGCTCTCCATCGTACAGTCCTTCGAAGCGCAGATTCGCTTGGACGTGACCTTCGGCGGCCACTCTCACCGCCCGGTCACGCCTCCCACAGCCTCCCCCAACTACGGCTCCGCCTCTCTGTAGTGCCGAAGTCTCCGCGTCGCCTCTCGTTCGACTCTCCCTCTCCTCGAGGCCCTCCTGAGGGAGGAGACTGTGTGTTCCCTCCATCAACCCCCTCCGACACCCTCCGCACTGGCCCGCCACTCTCACCGGCGGCTTCCAGTGCAGGTTCGCTTAGACGCGAAGCTTCCTGACATGCTACCTCTCGGCGTGGAGAAGTGGGCGCGGGGCTGTCCCTGGGGCGGCGCTTCCCTCGGCTCTACACTCCTCCCATCCTCTGATCACCGTGCAGCCACCGGGAGAGGCTTTTCTAGCCCAAAACATGTTGGTTGAATTTGATGCTCTTAATCGTTAACTTTTCCAAAAAGTCCTTCAAGTGAGAAGAACTTTTGCACCAGGCACTCCTCAGTACACCTCTAAGAATCTTCAGGAGTCCCACTTGTCTGCATTTCCACATTGCCTGACTTGGTTTAATTGTGACTAGCCGAAGATCTGGGATTTGAACTGATTCATCCATCTCTAATTATTTTTTTTTTCAGTGTATTCCACATTTGTGGTCTCTGACCTCACATTAGAGCAGCCGGACTGTGGCACGCCACTCATCAACAGTCGGATAGTCGGTGGTACGGATGCAACTGAAGGAGCTTGGCCATGGCAGATCAGCCTGCAACAAAACGGCGTCCATATTTGTGGGGGCTCCCTGATCTCCAACCAATCCGTACTGTGCGCTACCCATTGTTTCGAACAGTAAGTAGTTCTAGATATATTATATATAGGAAAGTGCAGCAAAATAAAATAAACGTGAAAATAAAAGTGAATATAATGTACATCTCACAAGTTGAGTATTTGCTTTCAGATGGAAGTGATCCAGTAGCTTCCATGGATCCCTGGAATGTGCCCCCCCCCCTGCACAAACCCTCTGCCATGTTTAATGGGCTCCATTGTCTCAATCGCATGGCAGCTGTATGCCGGGGCGAGGAGAGGGAGAAAGTCCATTCACCAATCTCCCAAAGCTAGTAAGAACCTGGAAGCCACATGGATCATCTCATCTCTGGTTTCTGCTATCACTTTCCCCTGTGGCTGGGGAAGAAGCTAATGGAGCACGATCAGGGTGGATTTGTTTTAAATCTCTAGTAAAAAGGCTTGATTTCACTCATCATTTCTAAAGAGCAACTGTCAGTAGACATTAAAATTTGGATGAATTTCCAAACTACAGTAGTACCGAATTTAAACATATCCAAAATAACAAAAAAAAAAAAATTTGGACGAAATTCGAATTCAAATAATTTTCGAACTGTTTTTGAATACTCTTTGAATCAAATAGTTTTCAAATTCGAAAAGTTTTCATATTCCAATAGTTTTCAAATTTGAATTAGAAAAATGCTCAATTTTGAATCGTTTTTCAATTTCCAAAGAGAACAAAATAGGATAGAAAATAAAGGAAGAACAGAAAAAAAAAACAATAGACTAGAAAAGAATATAACAGAAGACAAAAGAATAGAATAAAACAGCTCTGTTCCACGCCACTACATTATATTCTTTCATTTTCTGTTATATTCCCCTCTATTGTATTTTATCTTTTACCATTCTATTCCTCCACTTTCCACTCCACCACATTCTACTTGGAATTTGGAAAACTGTTCATATTTGAAAACGATTCGAATTTGAAAACTATTCGAAATGGATTCGAAAACGAATGAACGAAACTAATTCCGAAAACTAATTAAACAAATTTATGTAAATAACGAATCGAAACGAAATGAAACAAAACAAATTTTTGTGCTCTGCGCATGTCTAAGTGTCATCTCTGTCCCGCAGCGGCTCCTCCTCTAACCCGCTGGTGACTCACCGACAGTCTCATTCACTTTAATGGGACGGCTGGTGATGCGGCAGTGACACAACAAGGTGAGGGAGGTGACGGCAGTGGGTGAGTGGATGCCCGCTAACAGGTGCTGCCATGATGGATCTGAAATGACAGGTGCTCTTTAAATGTAAGGACTTATTTTTGCCGGTAGTTAAACTCTTTAATATTTGCAAACAAAATGAAGGTTTCCTATTTAGGATAAAAAGGGGTCAGGTTAGTAAAACAGCGATATCAGGACCGATTCAATCATGCAGTTTGTAGTGTACATAGATTTGCAAAACAATGAGATAAAGGAATATTCCTGAACTTTGTTTTATCCCATGGTTGCTGTGACATTGTGTGAATGCATCAATGCAGTGCATGTTATCTCAGCTTGCAGAGCTTGAATTCAATGAATGAGTTTACCAAAAATGTAAACACTGCAGAATATACAGCCTCATGCCACATAACTAAGCTCCATTTCATGCTGAATAAACTAAATTATTAATGTATCTTGAATAGAAAACTATCTTTAGCCTGGGTTCACACCAGTGGTGGCTGGTGAAGTTTTTGAATGGGGGGGCGCCAGGCCCTGCCCTTCCTTTTGACCCCTCCTACTTCTAATAAGCCCCACCCCTTATAGAATGCACCCACTCCGTCCCCTGTATTCCACATATTGTGTCAGGAGTATACAGCTCAGCATCACAGGACACAGTATACAGCTCAGCATCACAGGACACAGTATACAGCTCAGCATCACAGGACACAGTATACAGTGACACAGGTGGGGACAGTTATGCAGCCAGTGACACAGATGGGGGCAGTTTGCAGCCAGTGACACAGGTGGGGGCAGTTATGCAGCCAGTGACACAGGTGGGGCAGTTATGCAGCCAGTGACACAGGTGCGGCCAGTTATGTAGCCAGTGACACAGGTGGGGACAGTTATGTAGCCAGTGACACAGGCGGGGGCAGTTATGTAGCCAGTGGCACAGATGGGGGCAGTTATGTAGCCAGTAACACAGGTAGGGGCAGTTATGTAGCCAGTGACACAAGTGGAGGCAGTTATGTAGCCAGTGACACAGGTGGGGGCAGTTATGCAGCCAGTGACACAAGTGGAGGCAGTTATGTAGCCAGTAATACGGGTGGGGGCAGTTATGTAGCCAGTGACACAAGTGGAGGCAGTTATGTAGCCAGTGACACAGGTGGGGGCAGTTATGTAGCCAGTGACACAGGTGGGGCAGTTTGCAGCCAGTGACACAGGTGGGGAAGTTTGCAGCCAGTGACACAGGTGGGGCAGTTTGCAGCCAGTGACACAGGTGGGGCAGTTTGCAGCCAGTGACACAGGTTGGGCAGTTTGCAGCCAGTGACACAGGTGGGGCAGTTTGCAGCCAGGGACGCAGGTGGGGTCAGTTTGCAGCCAGGGACACAGGTGGGGTACACTGCAGAGGTCCCCCCCCCGCACTTACCCCATCCAGCAGGCAGGATTCTTGTTGCAGAGATTCGGCATGTGGAGAGCGGCTGAGTGTGCAGAGTTCGGCATACGGAGAGCGGCTGTCCCCCCCTCGTTGGTCCCCGGGCGGTCAGGGTCTCTGTGGGAGCGGAAGTCACCTCCGCTGCCACAGTGACCCGTCCCCGGCCACCGCATCCAATCACCCTGAGCGGAGGCTCAGGGCAGCCAATCAAGCTATGCAGGGTGCGCCTGTTCAGCGCACCCTCGTAGCTTTTAATGGCCGACCAATAGGCTCACTACTTGGCTGTCATGTGACAGCCAAGGAGCCGAAAAAAAAAAAAAGAAAGAAAGTCAATGCACCGGCGCCACCTGCAGGGGGGCGGGCTGACTTTTTTTTTCCCTCTTCTTTAGCTGGCGGGAAGCGGCGCCCCAGCGCCCCTCACACACCAGTCGCTGCTGGTTCACACTGCTGCGGGATTGAAATTGTGCGAACCTGGCGGTCAGCCCGACTTCGGGGGCAATTACAGAGACATGTGTGCGGGTTGCTGCACAGATGTCTATTGAAATCGCACCCCGAAGTCACCAAAAGTAGTAAAGAAACTACTTTTTGGAATCGGTGCGGCACCGCAAATTCGCATGTCAAATCGTATCAATGTGAACCTAGGCTTAGATAGATTTTTACTCCAAAAGCATTTTATTAAAATAAGTTTGATAAGAATAAAAAAAATCTGATTTAACCACTTGCTTACTGGGCACTTAAACCCCCCTCCTGCCCAGACCAATTTTCGGCTTTCAGCGCTGTCGCATTTTGAATGACAATTGCACGGTCATGCGACGTTGTACTCAAACAACATTTTTATCCTTTTTTTCCCCACAAATAGAGCTTTCTTTTGGTGATATTTGATCACCTCTGCGGTTTTTATTTTTTGAGCTATAAACAAACAAAGAGCGACAATTTTGAAAAAAGAACAATATTTTTTACTTTTTGCTAAAATACAAATCCAAAAAAAAATATATAAAAAAAAAAATTATTCATCAGTTTTGGCCGATTTATATTCTTCTACCTATTTTAGGTAAAAAAATTTGCAATCAGCGTATATTGATTGGTTTGCGCAAAAGTCGCGAGCGGACATCAAGTCCACCGGACCCGCGGGCACACCCACGCAGCGTGCGGCGGCCGCACACACCACCGCCTGCCAGTGCGCGCCGGGAGCGTGCAAAGGAGCGGACGTCCATGGACGTCGTCCCGGAAATTCAGATGCGCACTGGAGCCGTACTTTGGTAATAACGTGGATCTGGAAAGGTTAAAAAAAAATCTTTTCGTTTTGAGATATTTTAGATTTTTTTTTTTATCCTGAGCACGATCTGTAACCCATTAGCTTCGATGGAGTACAGAGAGACATCGGAGGTCTAATAGATCTGATATCTCATTAACCGCTTATGGTCCGCCCTATAGCAATTTTACTGCTACAGGATGGCATCTCTGCGCCGGGTCGCGTATATATATACGTGATACAGCTCTTACGGGTAGGGGGCATGCACACACACAGCAGGAGCCCAGCAGCAGGTACCCTGGACTCGATGTCCACCGGCACCCACCGATCATCGAGCAGAGAGGCATAAGGTCTGCCAATGTAAACAAGGCAGATTGCCGTTCTGTCAGTAGGGAAGAGATGGATCCTGTGTCTCAGCAAAGCAGGGACAAGGATCAATGCCTTCCCCTAGTAAAAGTAGCACACATACAGTACACAAAATCACTAGCTTGGCAAACATTTAACCGTTTGATCTTCTCTGATGTTTACCCCTTCCCAACCAGTGTCATTAGTACAGTGACAGTGCATATTTTTAGCACTGATCACTGTATTTGTGATAATAATAATAATTTACTACTACTAATAATAATATTAATAATAATAACCATCACTATTTTATTCTGCAGGGTCTCTGCTTTCAGAAAATATATCATGTTTTGGGGTTTTAACTAATCTTCAGACCTAAAATGATTATTTTTACATGTGTGCAAAAAAAACGCAAACACGTCTCTGTCAGGGTTAATATGAATAAACATGTATCAATTTGGTTCATTGACTTCAACCACTTCAGTTGAATGGGGTCAGATTCATCTAAAACGTTAACTATATGTTAATGCCTTAATGCAAGTTTTACCCCTTAGTTCTCATGCATATTTAGCCTGTGACAGACCGCCTGGCACCCCAACTAGGTGTTTCCTCCAAGATACTGCTTCCTCCACTCTGCAACCAGGATCTAGGTACTATAGCCGAGTATGGCACCCACGAGCTAAACAACACTAGCTTACAGGAACCACTTTATTGTTAATTCACAAAGAATATATACCAAACAAAATCAGGAAAGGGCATGATCACATTATCCTAAACAATACTGACTGTAAACAGTAATATCATTAGCACATTTAAGAAACAGCCAACATAAACAGTACTCTAATTAAACATTAAGCTAATCAACAACTAATCACCTAGACAAGCCTAGGTGACTCAGGTCAGTACCCACCTAGACAGTTCGGCACCAGTATTCAAGCTGTCCAAATCTCATTAACCAGCTTTCTTGTCACATCCATCTGCTCACAGAGTTTCAAGTTGGCAGAGACCATCATGGCTTCCTTGACTGTTGAATGTGGTAATGTCATCTTGCATTATATAACAGGACATCTTCCTGGATGCTTGTAGCTCCTTAAAATGCCAGGGCCCATAGTCAGTAGGCAAGAGGCTAACCTGCAGTCCCCTCAAAAGCCTCTGTCCTGGTTGGATCTGTCACAGCCGATGGCTTTAGTTAGCCATTAAAAAAAGCATTACATGGAAATTATTTGTTTATTTGAAATTAATCTCATGACAACTCCAAACCAGAGCAATAAAAATGTCTTGTTGAGATTCACATTTTGTAAATTTGTGTTAATGTTTACAGTAAGTAGCTGAAATGTTTCAAGGTTTCTATTGTGTTCCTTGTCCCGTTTAGTTCTAAGAACCCATCAGACTTCACAGTTGTTCTGGGGGCGTACCAGCTGCAGAACCCCAGTTCTCATCAGATTATATCCAATGTGCAGAGTATCACCATCAACTCTCAGTGGAATGGCGACGGGACCCCCGGAGACATTGCATTGATCAAACTCTCGGAACCTATCACTTACACCAAGTACATTCTGCCCGTGTGTGTGCCACCATCATCCATGGACTTTCCAGGGGGCAAGACTTGCACTGTGACCGGATGGGGTAACATCAGGAGTGGCGGTAAGGGCACCGATAGGTAAAGTTTAACATAAACTTAGAGTGTTGCCAAATTTAGATGGTGATGTCAAACCTTAAAGACGTATTAAGCCCAAAACCAAAGATGGAAACTGTTGCAGATTACCAATCATTAGATATGGTGGCATTCATTTTCTTTTTTTTTAGGCTTTCTTCCCTCTGTTTTCACCTGGTGATCTGGCCAGTAATGCACCTCCTGTATTAGAACATCCCCACTCTGGATGAAGGAGCACAGCAGACAGCAGCATTATCAATCTAGGGGATAGGGGAGTGTTAAATGTATTAGCAGGTTTAAATACACTAACAAGTTGAAGACGAATCCCAGCTTACACTTTATAATCTGTTACAGCAGTTTGTTATTCCTTTTGGATAAAGATTTTACATGAATAAATATAAGCTGATCATTGAAACAGCCAGTGGCGGCCCTTCCATTGAGGGCGCATGGGCGCCGCCTCCCCTATCCGTGCCGCCACCCCCCATTCATGCGTCCGGTCCCTTGCAGGACGCCGGGCGCATGAATTCCAATGGCGGGGGTGTTCTTTTGAAGCACTGAATAGAGCCAAAGGCCCTAATAGGCTTCAAAATAGGGTGGGCTCTGGGCCATTACTATATGACTTGAGTAACAATTGTATGCACTATACGGGGATTGTAAATAATTCAGAATCTGTAACTGAAACAAAGCATACACTGACCAGACATAGCATTATGGCCACTGACAGGTAAAATGAACAACATTGTTTGAATAGTATCTTGTTACAATGGCACCTGAAAGTGGGTGAGATGCATTAGGTATCAAGTTAACATGTTGTCACTGAAGTTGATGTGTTAAATGCAGACAATTGGGCAAGCTCAAGGGCCACACAAGACCAAGGGGCCAAATTGTAATGGCTGGATGACTGGGTCAGAACATCTCCAAATTGCATTTCGTGTGGGATGTTTCCAGTCTGCAGTGGTCAGGACCAACCAAAAGTGGTCCAAGGAAGGAAAACCGATGACCTGGATAAAGATCGGCCAAGGCTCATTGATGCTGGTTCCTATAAAAGGTGCCTGAACACACATTGCATCACAGTTTGTTGTGTATGGGGCTGGGTAGCCGCAGACCGGTCAGGGTGTCCATGCTGATCCATGTCCATGGCCAAAAGTGCCTACAATGGGCACATGAACATCATAACTGGACCACAGAGCAATGGAAGAAAGTAGCCTGGTCTGATTGTAGCACCCCCTTGTGTACATAGTTTGGATGTTAGGCAAATTAAGTTGGACTTCACTTTAGCCTGTGAAGTCAGTTCAAATGGGGTCAAGTTAAGTTTAATGTAGTCTCTGTCACCTCCCTCTGGCTTCTGGAAGCTTCTAGTAAGTTCCAGAACTTAGTGGGTGGGGTTATGGGTATGAGAGCCTGAATATTCAAGGATCTCTGCCAATCCCTAGGTAAGGATGGCCCAGAAGGTGGGGAGATGGCCCTATATATTGTAGAGCCTGGCCATGTGGGGAGAAATTCCAGGATCCAGAGGCCCAGAGGGGATCCCTGTGCTGGGGGGGCTCTGCCTCCAGGCAGAAGAGAATGAGAGAGGAAGAGCAGGAAGGAAGCTGAGAGGAACCCTTTCCCCCTTCAGCCTCAGCTAGGCTTGACAGACACCCTGGGAGCACATGGAACTTGTTCAGCAGGAGGCCTGATCAGAAGTTACCATCCCCACTACAGGAGACTGGGGACTAACCCACAGCCTATAGGGGAAGGCAGCCAGGCGCAAGAGCAAGTTATCTATTTAGGATGGACATCTATTACCAGTAGGGATGGGCGAATGGCTTGGGCCGAGAATAAATTCGGCCTGAACCTTGCACTAAATATTTTTTTTTTTACACTTTGCATTGATACTATCAATGCAAACATTTTTTCTTTTAAATATTGTTTTTAACCACTTCAGCCCCGGGGAATGATTTACCCACTTCCTGACCATGCCGTTTTTTGCGATGCGGCACTGCATCACTTTAACTGACAATTGTGCAGCCGTGCGACGTTGTACCCAAACAACACTGACGTCCTTTTTTCCCCAAATAGAGCTTTCTTTTGAACCTCCAGCTGTTGCAAAACTACAAGTCCCATCATGCCTTGGCCTCTGGGTGTCATGCTTGTGGCTATCAGAGTCTTGCTATGCCTCATGGGACTTGTAGTTCTGCAACATCTGGAGGTCCGCTAATTGCATATCCCTGCCCTAGAGTCTAAGGATAGTGAATTGATGTGAAAAAATGGACTTTAAATGCACGTAATGACTAAAAATTGTAGATTTTATTATATTCATATTCTTATATTAAGATCCAAAAAAGGTAGCACATAAACCTGTACATACAATAGAGCTATATTCATTACAAATTGATAAAAACAAAGCAGAAAACAATGGTCTAACCCCACTGGACTATACTGAAGCCCAATGTCCAATTTAGCCTGCACAGGCCAACACTAGTAGATTATAGGGGTACCACTGTGTCTTCAGGTAGGTATTTGCAGGCACTGTTCAACATGTTTCGCGATCCTTGACCGCTTCTTCAGGAACTTGATAATAGCCTATTGCAATAGTAACATGTAAGAATGAGGTATTATACACATATGTGTTGAAACATAGCATTATCATGGCAGCGTTACAACTGGGCCCCCCACTCACGTGCGAGCAGCCAAAGATGATGCACAATGCCCCACCCGAACCACACGGGTTTCCCAATTGGCTCATGTGTTACATACGGGGGCATACAGATGGTCCTACAAAGCCAGAAAGAGATAACTAAAACATGTAATAACCACTTATGTAGCAGCACTAGTTACCCTAGTTAAACTAGTTTTTACTAGTTAAAAATCACTACTTCTTTAACCACTGCCGCCTTATGGACAGAAGCTGGTCGGCAAGTGGTTAAAGAAGTAGTGATTTTTAATGATGCTTAAAGTGTAACAATAAAAATGAAAAATGTCTTTAAATATGGTGCCTGGGGGAGTCCCCTTAGTTTGCCTGTAAAGTGGGGCATCTGTACCGTGTATAGAACCTGCTTCAGCAAATCTGACGTTTCTAAAGAAAAAAAAAATAACATTTAAATTGTTTTTCTGCAAAAAGACAAAAACATTTTTAGCAATAGGGGAAAAAAAACGTGTGGGCGCTCCCCGAGTCCATATCAGGCACTTTGGGTTGTCCTTAAAAATTATTTTTTAAGTTAGTTCTGTGCATCCCATACCTCCCATCCCAGTTGTTTATCCCAATAAGAATCAAGAACAAAGCCCTTGGACCGGTTTACTGATGTTATGTGCCTGCTAAAAATGCATGTTACCTGGCTGTGCAAAAGAAGAAGGACCCAAAATTTAGCGGCCGTTAAAGCGGAGTGTCAGTCATATTTTTGTTTATTAAGAGTCAGCAGCAACAAAAACTGCATCTGATGACTTTTAATAAACAGCTACTCACATGTCCCACGATCCTGCGGTGCACTCACCCGCGCTGTGCTCTCCGTTAGTCCCCCTGCAGCAGAGCAGGCATCTCTACTATGGGCACCCGGCTGTGACCGCTCGCGGCCCCCACTGCACATGCGCTAGCGGCGCTGCACTGAGCTCTGTGACGGGTCCCAAAGTCTTCTAGAACCTGTCATGTGTCCCAGAAGACCCCAGGGAGAACTTCCACTTCCGATCACCTAAGGCGACCGGAACGAAAGTAAGAGCAGGTACCTGTCAAAATTGGGTACCTGCCCCCCCCCCCCCCCAAATCTCAGAGCCGGGGAGGAGGCCACCCACTTTTAGGTGGAACTTCGATTTAAGGGGGTAGCACCACTTACCTGGTGAAGAGATAGCACCAGGATGTGCTATGGGATGCCAAGCTGGTGGAGGCAGATACCACAACATACCTTCTAGTTCTAGTGGAGTCCATGTCTCCAGTGGGTCAGGGCTGTTTTGGTAGAAAAAGGGGAACCCACTTAATATTAGGTGGGTGGTCAATAATGTAATGATGGCTAATGCATAAGAAGGCACTCCAAAGAAAAGTGTAATGTTAATTAATACTCCTTGCTGAATGTCAGTTATAGACTGTAACCATAGGTATTGCACCCCAGGGGGGCGTGGCCTTACGCAGCATGTGCGCCGACGTCTTTCTTAGCAGATCCCCTCTGCATAATCCTG
>BLSH010434389.1:36183-48101 GCA_018402905.1 Glandirana rugosa
GGAGGCGGTTTGCCGTTGCTACCGTCAGTCCGCTGAGGGGCGATGGTTAGAAGTTCAGGTGAATGTGATTTGTGAATTAGGAACACAGGTTACACGACCGAACGCTTCCTGGATTCCGAGCATGCGTATTTCCACTTCCAACTTTTGTTGGCCAACTTCTGTACACACGAGCCAACAATCGGCCAACGCCTTGTTGGCCAACGAAAGTTTTCTACTCTTAACTCATCTCCAGATATTATCTCCTGCTAATGACCTCTTCCTCCACTAGGGAGGAAAAAATAGCAACTCAACGGAAGAGAGACATCCCAGATTTGGATGAGGAGTGGTGGCCGGAGATACTTGAAAATACGCTGCCCACTGTAATATCTGCTGGAGACAAGCTAACTCCATTTTACTATCTTCACAGAGTCTACTATACCCCCTCACGACTATTCAAAATTGGTAGCGGGGAGTCGCCTGACTGCCATCGTTGCCGTTTGGCGGAGGGCGACTTCTTCCATATGATCTGGCAGTGCCCTAAGGTGGGGCAATTTTGGGTCTAATCGAAGACAAACTGGCGCTACCAAACATATATTCCCCGGCCAGATGCTTGTTGGGTTACTTTGGGGAGGAGGAGATCATTCATTCCAATAAAACTCTTTTAAGAATGGTATTCTTCAATGCCAAAAATGCTATCGCCGTTAAGAGGAAGGATGACTCCCCCCCCCATCGGTTCAATTATGGTTAGATCTGATAAAAAAGCCTTGCCATTGATAAAGCTGACATATATAGCAAAGGGCTGCCCAAATAAATTTGGGAAGGTCTGGGGAGGCTGGATCGATTCAGTATTGGGTGAGCTAGGAGTGTGAAGCCTATCTGACCCACATACCTAGGGGGCAGCATATGGAGGTATAAGCTGTCAGAGGTTTTGCTCTACCTCTTATGTCCTTGTGTTTTCTCTTTTTTGTTTTTTTTTTTGTTTCTTTATTAGGTTTCTCTGGTACTGCATAATACATGATCTGTCAAACACGTAAACACAAATGCACCAAGGTATTATAAAATATGCTTTATTGAGTATTATATAAGACAGCAGACATAACAGACAATGTATGTATATGTATGAGAATGCAATGACTCTGTAATGACTGTAACAATGCCTATGCTGTTGGTCGCACCCATTTAATGTATGTAAGGAAAAAAGCTAATAAAATTTACCCTTTAAAAAAAAAAAAGTTTTCTAGTCTTGGCAGCCAACTTCTGTTGGACGACAATTGGAAATCGGCTGTCGGATCGTGCATACTAATGGTCAGATCATCGCCCAACATAGTCTGGTCACAATGCATAGTCTGCATAGCACAATGCATAGTCTGGTCCCCAGTTCTCACACACAGACACACCTAAACCCTATGGCAATATATAATAGTAATAACTCATCACAGCTTTATCTTCTTCTGTGGTTGCTTGTTGTTGTTCATTGAAATGAAAAGAGATTATTATGGTGATCTTGTTTCCACAGTGTCACTGCTGTACCCACAAACCCTCCAGGTGTTGACAGTGCCAATTATCAGCAACAGTAATTGTAACGAAATGTACCACATTGGTGCCGACTCTGATGCCCCCACAGTCATTGTCCCCAGCGACCAGATCTGTGCCGGATACCAAGCTGGAAATAAAGACTCCTGCCAGGTGACTTAATAGTTTCCTGAAAATAAGAAATATTTATAATATATATATATATATATATATATATATATATATATATATACAATACAATACAATATATACATTATACTATAGTAAGGAAAAGGTTGCGGACAACATTTACGTAATTTTTGTTTAACCTCCCTGGCAGTATGATTATGTCAGATTTTTGCATCTCAAAGCGGTACATTGTTTCACATAGAAATTTGGCATTTTATATTGTAGGACTGTAATTCTTAGGAAAAACTCACTTAGATCTGTCCAAACAAGAGTCTAGTAGACATTCCGGGCAGTGGCAGCTGGTGAATTTTTAGGATGGGGGAGCACCAGGCCCTGCCCTTCCTTTTTGACCCCTCCTACTTCTCATAAGCCCCACCCCTTATAGAATCCACCAACTCTGTCCCCTGTATTCCACATATTGTGTCAGGAGTATACAGCTCAGCATCACAGGATACAGTATACAGCCCCAGCATCACAGGACACAGTATACAGCTCAGCAACACAGGACACGGTATACAGCTCAGTATCACAGGACACAGTATACAACTTAGCATCACAGGACACAGTATACTGCTCAGCGTCACAGGACACAGTATACAGCTCAGCATCACAGGACACAGTATACAGCTCAGCATCACAGGACGCAGTATACAGCTCAACACCACAGGACACAGTATATAGCTCAGCATCACAGGACACGGTATACAGCTCAGCATCACAGGACACAGTATACAGCTCAGCATCACAGGACACAGTATACAGCTCAGCATCACAGGACACAGTATACAGCTCAACATCACAGGACACAGTATATAGCTCAGCATCACAGGACACAGTATACTGCTCAGCATCCCAGGACACAGTATACAGCTCAGCATCCCAGGACACAGAATACAGCTCAGCATCACAGGACACATTATACAGCTCAGTATCACAGGACACAGTATACAGCTTAGCATCACAGGACACAGTATACAACTCAGCATCACAGGACACAGTATACAACTCAGCATCACAGGACACAGTATACATCTCAGCATCACAGGACACATTATACTGCTCAGCATCACAGGACACAGTATACAGCTCAGCATCACAGGACACAGTATACAACTCAGCATCACAGGACACAGTATACAACTCAGCATCACAGGACACGGTATACAGCTCAGCATCACAGGACACAGTATACAGCTCAGTATCACAGGACACAGTATACATCTCAGCATCACAGGACACATTATACTGCTCAGCATCACAGGACACAGTATACAGCTCAGCATCACAGGACACAGTATACAACTCAGCATCACAGGACACAGTATACAGCTCAGCATCACAGGACACAGTATACAGCTCAGCATCACAGGACACAGTATACAACTCAGCATCACAGGACACGGTATACAGCTCAGCATCACAGGACACAGTATACAGCTCAGTATCACAGGACACAGTATACTGCTCAGCATCACAGGACACAGTATACTGCTCAGCATCACAGAACACAGTATACAGCCCCAGCATCACAGGACACAGTATACAGCTCAGCATCACAGGACACAGTATACAGCTTAGCATCACAGGACACAGTATACAGCTCAGCATCACAGGACACAGTATACAGCTCAGCGACACAGAACACAGTATATAGCTCAGCATCACAGGTGGGGTATATTGCAGCCAGTAACACAGTATGCAGCCAGTACACAGGTATTGCAGCAGGTACAAAAGTACACAGGTAGCCAGTATACAGGTATTGTAGCCAGTACACAGGTAGCCAGTACACACTCGGAATAACCGCCAGGGAGGTAAAAACAGTAATTTATATGTTTGTGCTATTATAAATCAATCAATGATAATTCCCACAACTTTTTCAACAATTTCTATATCTACGTAAACATTGAACTTTGAAAAGGCTGGGACAAAAAAAAAAAAAAGCGGAGAGGTTGATACACCCACTGTGTTCCATTATTTATGTGTGAAAAAGACAGTGTAAAAAATAGAAAATGAGGAAGACCTTTTGCTTTTCGACCAGTTTTCCTTTTGTAATGCTTGTATTCATTGTGCCATCTCCAGGGTGAAAATCGTCTTGCCTTATCTGATTCCAAAGGGAGGGGGCCGGTGGGCTACTGGTCTTAATACCCAAAGGCATAGGTGTGCGCAGCCTATTGCATTTGAGTGTGCACCCCACAGCTCAAACACACATTAACTGTATATTTATATACATACATACACACACAGATACACACACACACACACACACTCTTATAGCAGAGTTGGTTCAGTGAAAGAGAAGTACGGTAGGTCTTCAATAATGGTGAAACTGGTCAGTAGTGCAGTAGTGCAAATGTGCTTGGAGTAATTAGGGTGTGCCCAGGCACACCTGGCAGACCCCTGCGCACACCTATGCCCAAAGGGGAGATACTGCCTACACCCCACAAAGACTCAGACAGAGAAAATAGTTACCCCAATAGGGCCTTTAAAGTCCCTATTGGGGTAACCATTTTCCTTATCTGATTCCTGGAGGCCCTGTATGATGAGAGGCTACATGGTTTTGGGTCAACCATACGTGTAGCTTGAAGCTTGTGGGCCCCGATGCAAAAGTTGACCTGGGGCCCACCCACTTCCACCTGCCACTTTCACTGCACGCCAAGATACTGCCACCCAATGCCACGATACTCCTTCTGCCCGCTTCATGTACACACAAGGTGGAGGCAGGCAGGCCACTGCACTTCCGGGGGGAGGGGAGGGGAGGGGAAGCATTTGGCTTGTATGTGAAAGAGGAAACTCAGAGGGCCCGACCAGGGCAATGGAACTGTATGAGATGTCTTGGTGACCTCTTAATAAAGATTGTTAAAAAAGGAGCTCAGTCAGATCGCACCGCACTGCAGTGCAACGGCTGGTACGAACTGGCCCTAAAACCTGATGTGACAGGGAGCACAGGTCCCCTGGAGCATGGGTGGGGTCACCATTGTGAACTTACAGCTCTGCCCATGGTAGGGTTGCCACCTGTCTGGGATTCACCCGGACAGTTCGGGTTTGGAATCATGCGTCCGGGTTTCAGAGTGCCTGGAACCCGGACACATTATTCAGACTGGACTATGGCTTCCAAGCAGGGTTGCTGGCTACAGTTGTCTAAGCCCAAAGCCAGCACTAACAGTCCCCCCCCCCCCCCAACACACACAGACGGGAGATCTGCACCTCTTCCTCCCACCCCTACCCCTCTGTGTCTGCCCACACTCCATTTCCTGGTGCTGTGCCTCAGAAAAGGAAAGTGGGGGCCGGATACATCTGGATGATAGGTACTGACTTCCAAGGGGTGAGTGAGCTCACGTCTATCCCTGTCTTTGACTGAAGTCTCCCCCCTTCTCTCTCCTGCCTCTAAATCAGTACACTAAGGTAAATTGAAGTTCTCAGAGCACCCCTTACATCCGAGTTACCCTTTCTACCAGAGGCCACAGTGTTCCCCCTTACATCAGAGTCCTCTCCGTACATCAGAGCTCTCAGTGTTCCCCCTTAAATCAAGGTTTCCAGAGCACTTAGGTCCCCAGAGTCTGCAGAGTCCCTCCTTACAGTGAAAGGGAACTCTGCAAGATCAGATGTAAAAGTGGAACTCTGTGGTTTCAGATGTAAAAGGGGAACTCTGGGGACTCTGATGTAAAGGGGGGCGCTTGTTAACTTCATATGAGTAGAAATGTTATTTAATAGCAAAATATGTGCATAGTTTATACTATTAAAAAAAAAAAATTACTGTGCGCTGTTAAAGTGTTCGGGTTTGACTTGAAGAAAAGGTGGCAACCCTAGCCCATGGGGTCAATGTTGTTTTTTTTATTGCTGTTTTAAAATGTGCACCCTGCACAACAATGGTCCAGCTCACAGAACAACAATCTAAGCACCAGAAGATTGAGTGTAACCATTGAGACAGTGTAGCTGAGCAGTTAACCCTATACACACACAATAGCCACCACCACATGCTTTAATGGAAACATGCACCATTCATAGCATCAATTATTGTGCTTCTGACCCCCAGAAAATATCACTTGCTGCTACACCCAGACAGAAATGAACAGAGTTTACACGACAGTAGATTCTTCAGAGAAGCAGAATTCTTAAAGTAGAACTACGGGCAAAACCTTTTTTTTCATTTTGAATAGGGCAAGGGAGGGTTATAACCCCAGTGTTGCATTGCGGAGATTTACCTTCACTTCCTGTCCCATAGCCACGGGCGTGTGCAGGGGGTGTGCCAGGTGTGCCTGGGCACACGCTAATCACTATGTGCAGTGCCAACTCCGACCACTGCCTGGGCTACCCTCTGTGTTGCACCTCCCCTCCACATGCAGTGCTGCTGGCTTCCCTCCTCTCCTCTCCCCCCAGAAGCTGCAGGGGATATTTCAAGATGGAGAGCGGGGGAAGGGGCTAGTCAATATGTAATTTACCAGTCCCTTCCTTTCCTAAGTGAACACACTCACTCACTGTGTATATTCATAACTGAAGCATAGTAAACTGTGTTTACTATGCTTCAATTTGTAAATGAACAGGAAGCCTCTCAGCACAAAGCACTTCCCAATCATTCACTGTCCTGTGCAGCTGAGGATTCCGAGTAAGCCATGTGTGTTTGGGCTTTGGGGTGCACACCCTCACCGTCACTGGGGGGGCTGCTTCTTCCGCCGCTTTCCCATCCACCAAAACACTTTAGAGGTTTTTTCCAAGGATCCTGGGGAAAAAATTGGAAAAAAAGGAGCAGGTATACAGGAGAGCACAGGATTATGCAGAGGGGATCTGCTAAGAAGGCCACGCCCCCCTGGGGTGCACACCCTAATGCAATATAGGCTGCGCACACCTATGTCCATAGCCAAACAAGAAGTGATAGGAAATCCCTGCAAATTAAGGGAATTTCTTCCCCCCCCCCCCCCCCAGGTCCCCAGAACTAGTGTCCCCATGGGAAGATTTCCCCTTTATTACTTTTCTAGGGAAAACCCAAAATTTGGAATTTTCTTTTTCTTTTACTTTTAATGACAATGGTAAACAGGACAATTAGAGAGGAGGAATCTCCCTAACAGGGAACAAAGTTTTGCCTTTAGTTATGTTAAAGTTGAATTCCAGTCATTACCTAACCAAGCCTAAATCTACTCCCACCTCCATTCTAAGGCTATTCTATCTACCCTAAAAAAAAAGATGCCTACACTTACCTATTCTGAAGTCGTTCTGGTCCAGGCACATGACCGGCTTTAATGTAGAGAACAGACAGCTAACAATGGATGCCCCATAGTTAGCCATGACATCATCAGGCTCTGCAACCGTTGTGTCGCTGCATCTCCTCTACACTGAAGTGTCATGGGGGGAGAGTCTGGATGGATGTTTCTGAGAAACTGATTGCAGGACCTCACTACAAAGGATCTGGTCTAGAGAAGGACTGTCTCACTTACTAGGCCGTGTCTGGAGAAGGCTCAAATGTGGCAGCTGACATGAGGACTTGTGAGTAAAGGCCCTATACAGATTTCTGTGACTGTGTAGAGTTCAGGAGACTGCACTGGGTACTGATGGTTGCCCATCGGTGCATCAGTGCAAGGATACCAGGTTCCAAAGACTCGCCTTTTGGTCCCCAGCTTTGAGGCCTTAGAGAAGCCTTTCTCAACCTTTTCAACACCGAGGAACCCTTGAAATAGTTCTCTGGTCTCGGGGAACCCCTGCTAAAAATTAAAAATCGACAACTCATGATACATTAGTGTGATGGTCAATGGGAAAAATGCTCCTTTCACTTGTGGTCATTGGGAAGAATTCCCCTTTACAGATAGCTAAAAATATCAATGGTGTCATTGGGAATTTATCTGAGAGGTAGAAATTGACCATTGCTCAAGGAACCCCTAGCAACCTCTGGAGGAACCCTAGTTGAGAAACTCTGCCTTAGAGTGTTCAGCGTTATGCCTCATGGTCCTCACTCCTCAGCGATGAAGCATTAGACTGTCTAGCACCCATATTTATTCAGGAAGAGAATTGTTCTCCCATGGCTGAATACTATTATTTTATTCCATGCCCTAACCCCTCTCCTGTTACCAGCTCTACAAGCAATAAATTATAAAAAGACAACCACTAGACTGTTTATTGGAGCCAGAGTGAATGGACCGTTGCTTGGGTGACTGGCGGACTCTCTATTGTTTGGGGGAAGAACCAGTTAGAGTCAGTGGCCCCTATGGGGCTAGCTCTACATTGAAAATTGTGCCCTCCTGAACCCTATTCACACCCCTCATTTTTTTAAAGTTTCAATCAATAAATCTTGATGTAGAGTTGTCATTCGAAGAAAACCCTCTTAGTGGTCTAGCTCCAGTTATTTTCATGATAATATCAAACCAGCTGATGATTATCATTTTTCTTTTGCAGGGAGACTCTGGAGGTCCTCTAGTCTGTCAAGTTGATGGTCGCTGGTACCAAGCTGGCATCGTCAGCTGGGCAGAGGGATGCGCGGCACCTAACCGGCCCGGAGTTTACACTTATGTCCCTTATTATTATAACTGGATCCAGATCAATGGAACCCCTCATTCCACTTCATCTATGTCTGTTCTGATTGCGTCCCTGCTGCTGGTACTAACTTTCTTACTGATGCAAAGGTGAAGGACATTGGCTGTGGAATGGATGGTGAAAAAGCTGTGATTTTTTTTTTTTAATTATCTCTGTTTAAATTAAAATTACAAACAAGCAGAAAATAATGGGGGGATCCTGGATGGTCAACATCAATGTGGCACTCAACATCTATGTCCAAACGTTGGCTGTAAACATTTTTTGCTCTACCTGGGTGCATTGTGATAATCATTCGCAAGGAAATTAAGTCCAACACACCCAACCCACCATAAGAGGCCCAACCTTCCCATTACATTTTGGCCATGGCCAGCTCAAGCACTAGTGGAACTTTGGATGGTTATAATCCTATTTACAGAGTTTTATTATCTTTATTTTTTAAGATGCTAAATGTTGATTTTTGATTATATATTGAAGGCAAAAATAAATTTATTTTAATTAATGTTTAATTATTCAAAATGCTCAAATATGCCCTGTTATTCTTTTGCATATATATAATTCGTGCAGTGCTACCAATATTATACACCAACATATATTATCCTTATATGTTAAACATTCCTAGTAGTCAATAAGCAAAATAACTATGAATAAATGCAAAAACTGTCCAATCTCAGAAGTCATATCGCTGACCGGCAAATTTTTTAACAGCACGAGTGATTATCAAAGACCAACGATTATTTTCCAGCAAATGAGATGAATGATTAAAAAAAAAACGTGTTTTGGTGTTATTAAGCGTTATCGTGGGTCAATTATTATTTTCCAGCACATGAGATGATTATTTAAAAACTTTGCATTGATGTATATTTTTGGTTTACAGTAATTGGTGGTGGACTCGAAAGAAGCCCACAGAGACCGGCGATGGACAATTTTGCATTTATTCGTGTTTATTTTAATTATTGACTTCTAGGAATGTTTAACATATAAGGATGATATACTGTATGTTGGTGTATAGGCACTGGACCTCTGCAAGGTTTTACCCCTTCATGACCAGGCCATTTCTTGTGATTTAGCACTAAACTACTGTAGCTGGCAATTGCTCTGTCATGCAACGCTGTACATAAATTAAATTTCTCACAAATAGACATTTATTTTGGTGGTATTTGATAATCACTGAGTTTTTATTTTTTATTATAGAAATAAAAAAGACCGAAAATTAAAAAAGAAAAAACTATGATTTTTACTTACTGATAAAAAACATATATACAATAAAAAAAAAATCTTCATAAATGTATCTATGTACAATGTGTGTATTATGTGCAGCTTTTTATTAAACATCTGCTTGGTCCTTCTCCCAGGGAGAGTGAACAAACTGATCATGTCCCTCGGTACAGAGCCCTGTGTTATTGGTCAACACAGGGCTCTGGGCTGTGATTGGACACAGCCGGTCAGCAGGTCTCAGCCATGAATCATTGGCTGAAACCTGCTGACAAAATCCTGCTGTGTCAAATCACAGTGAGAATCGGCCTGGAAGACATTGCCGACGTACAGGTACGTGATTGTGCCTGTACGAGCCGCCTGCCCGCAGTAAAATGTAGGTGGGTGGTCAGCAAGTGGGTAATATTGGTAGACCTGCACTATTTGTATATATTTGAACTTGTTGGTGTGGGAACACATATCATTGAGACAAGGAAGCGGCCAGTAAATTACATATTTATAGGCTCCTTCCCCACTCTCCATCCTGCAGCAGCCAGCAGGATGTGGGAGGGGAAACACATCAGCACTGCAGGGGGGAGGGGGGCAGGGAAGGGCATAGGAGCCCAGGACAGCAGGACAAAGATAGGGAGGCAGTAGGAGCGGCATGTAGAGGAACCGATGCCCTCCATATCCCTTCTGCAGCCGGTGAATGTCTGTGGGAGGGAGAGGAGGAGAACTGGGCATTCAGCAGCTACATGGAGGAATCGGATTCTCTACATGGTGCCACCCCTGCCTCCCTCCTATCTAGGTGTACAGGGGGGCGGCATGGCCCCCTGGAGCATGGGGCCGGGTTGCAATGGCGACCCCTGTAACCCCTGTACATACATCCCTGCCTGGTGGATATTGACAGCCAATGATTCTTTGCCTATGTGAGCTTCATTGCTAAAGAGTAGTGACTGTGTGTCTTTTTAACTTTGGAAGGGGTACAGGTCACCTACATCATAAGAGATCGTGTGAGACAATCAGTTGTTTGTTTGGTGCAGCCGGTAGCCAGTGTGGTGCAGCTAGCAGTTCTGTGAAGTGCAGCCAGAAATCGAGGAGTCCTCATGTTTTTCAGTTTTACAGTTTTCATGGTACCTCATGCTCCCTCTTCCTATCCCAGCTCATCGTTCCCAATAAAAACCCTAAAAACCCTAGACTACTTTCTGAGCCAGTGGAAGAGCAAAGAAAAATGCTGTGTGCCTGGCTGTGTGTGCTCTAAAGAGGGGAAATAGGACTAAATTCACCAAGGCTCCCTAGAGGGCGCACTACACATTTTGGCACCCACAGCAATAACAAACACCAAGCAGATATTATTTTTTTTCTGTTTGCTGTTGGATCCCCGATGTCTGCTGGGCATTTGTAGCTGCATTTCTCTTGGAAATGTTTATATTTGAGCAGTCCACTTGCTTATAATGGTAAGTTTAGGTTTATTGTTACCAACTGAACATAGACCTGCCTTGTAAAAAAATACCCAGAAACAATAAAATATAGTTTAATAAAATACATTATTTTAATATAGTAGAAATATATTTTGTCCTGTAATTAAAAAAATAAATCTACACACAGCTGCCTTGTTGACCAATCCATAGCCATGGAAGGTGGGAGGGATGAGGCCAAGAGACTTTAATATTGAGATTGCCCCACATTCAGGGTTCCAAGGGGTCTTGTAGGAGATCATGGAGGACTACACTATGAGTTTTAACCACTTAAAGACTGCCTACCACATATATACTATGGCAGTTCGGCTCTATTGCACAAAACAACATACCTGTACACATATCGTGCAATAGACACTGGGGGCACGCGCCGATTGGACAGAGGGGGACCCAATCAGCGGGTCCAGTGGACCCTATGTCTGCCGGCCACCCGCGATCGTTCCCCAGAGAGGCAGAGCAGCGGTCTGCCTGGTTTACATTGCTAAGCAGGAACACTGATCTCTGTCTTCATCAAGACAGACCATCCTCCACACAGTTAGCAAGCACTCCCTAGGAGCACAGTTACCCTTTGATCCCCCCTGGTGTTAACCTCTTTCGTGCCAATGTCATTAGTACAGTATCAGTGCATATTTTTAGCACTGATCACTGTAATATTGTCGCTTGTTCCCAAAAAATTGTCAGTTGGGTTTCCAATTTGTCCACTGTAATGTCGCAGTCCTGCTAAAGATTTCTGATCGCAGCCATTACTAGTAGAAAAAAAAAAAAATAAAGAACGTTTTTTTTTTTTTACCAAAGACATGTAGCAGAATACATATTGGCCTAAATTGATGAAGAAATTAGATTTTGTAAAAAAAATGTATTGGATGTTTTATAGCAGAAAGTAAAAAATATATATATTTTTTTCAAAATTGTTGTTGTTTTTTTTTTATATAACACAAAAAATAAAAACCGCAGAGGTGATAAAATACCACCAAAAGAAAGCTCTGTTTGTGGGAAAGAAAGGACGTCAATTTTATTTGGTTACAACGTCGCACGACAATAGTGGAGACG
>BLSH010434389.1:65077-80604 GCA_018402905.1 Glandirana rugosa
TTTTTTTCCCCCAAGTATTTTTATTGAAATAATTCACAGGATACATAAAAAAAAAGGACGATGATGAACATATTTTTCAGCATCATAGTACTAACATAGAACACATAAAGACTAAAGAGTAATTTATTACTTCACGTATATACTTTCAGCTTGATAGTTTGAAACATTCTTAAACATTAACCTGTCTCCTTATGCGTCGTTCCTCATAAGAGTGGGGTAGGTAGTTGGTAAGGGAGGTTAACAAAATACAAGGAAGGAGCTCCTCGCCACCCTGGACGACCCACCCCAGCGCCTCCAGACCACCCAGACGTCCCAATAGGGGTCATAGTGTCCGGGTAGGGGCGCGTGGGTCGGCCCGGCCCAAGTGACTCTGAGTCCACTCTCTGCCTCCCTTCGACCCGACCACAATCCCAATGAGGCTTTTAGTTATTTTTGTAGCTTCGCTACATTCATTGTCTAGGATAATAACATGTGCAAAGGTCACCCAGATACAGTCTTAATTCCAGGTATACAATACAAGGTTAGTTCCAGGTATACAATACAAGAAAGGAGCTCCTCGCCACCCTGGGCGACCCACCCCAGCGCCTCCAGACCACCCAGACGTCCCAATAGGGGTCATAGTGTCCGGGTAGGGGCGCGTGGGTTGGCCCGGCCCAAGTGACTCCGAGTCCATTCTCTGCCTCCCTTGGACCCGACCACAATCCCAATGAGGCTTTTAGTTATTTTTGTAGCTTCGCTACATTCATTGCCTAGGATAATAACACGTGCAAAGGTCATCCAGATACAGTCTTAGTTCCAGGTATAACGGATCAATGTGCAGATGAAAAAAAGTGCGTACCTAGAGCATCCACAAGTTGACTCCTGCTTTACATGCTATGCTATGACCATTTAGGTCCTGAAGACAATTAGGACTGAACCTTATTCTCTCCAAATTTAGGAGTGTCAGCTTTATATGTGATTTACTGTTGCAATTCCCATCTTCATAGACCTAATTATGGTTCAGGGAATATTCAACGAGTCGCTCATTTCCACAGGTATCTGAAAGGTATGGGTCAAACATATGTAAATGAAGGGACAGTTCTGTTGGCCCTAGACCGGTATGTGTACCTCTCTGTAATACAAGAGGGGCCAAACAGTTTTTCAAGTCGCTTTCATCAACCGTCTATATTCCTCAGAGATTTTAAATTGGTGCCAGCATGCCCAGGTCGTGCGAAATAAATGTGGTGTCTCGTGTGCTTGGTGGATAAGGTCTTCTAGTTCTTCTATTTTATTAATTCTTCTAAACCACTCCTGGATGGTCGGTGGTTCTGGGGATCTCCAGTGAGTAGGGAGCGTCATTTTTGCAGCATTTAATAGGTGTAATGAGAGGGATCGCTTATATCTCGAGTATGGAATTGAAGTGTGGTGAAGAAGCATTTGTTCTGGGGTAAAATCTATTTGGTGTGTTGTGATCTGGGTGGTTAGGCGTTGTATCTCTGTCCAATATGCTATTATTTTGGGACATGTCCACCAAATGTGGAGAAAGGATCCCACCTCTTTGGAGCAACGCCAGCATGTGACGGGACTGGATTGATTAATTGTGTGGAGTAAGAGGGGTGTTTTGTACCATCTCAAGAATATTTTAAATCCATTTTCTTGGGCTGACACGTTAATGGAACCTTTGTGAATATAGGAGAAGATGTCCTCTAAATTTTCGGGGGTGAGGTCTATATTAAGATCTCTTTCCCATGTTTTGACAGCCAGATTAAGTTTAGTTTTTATGTTCGAGAAGAGAAGGGCGTAAGTGTCCGAGATTAGGTGTCCTTGGGGGGATGTGTGAGAGCAAATTTCTTCGAAACCCGTGCGTGGTCTAGCAAAGTTTGCACGTAGTTTGGAGTTGTTTAGGTAATGCGACAATTGTCTAAATGTCCAAAAACAGATGGGGTTGTTAGGTGTTAACTATAGTAGTTTTTCAAAAGACATAAATTTCTGTTTCTGGAAGAAGAATTCAGCTCGTAGGGCATGTGTAGGGTCAATTTCAGGTAATAGATGCGTTTCTAAACCGGACGGGAAATCTGGATTATGTGAAATCGGAGTGAGGGGGCTAGGCACTGAAGATATATTGCAAAGGCGGCAGCCTCTCCTAAAGGATTATAAAGTGACCTGGAGGAGTGGATGTTGGGCATTCTCCTTCAAGACAGGGTAGTTGTGTAGCCATGAAATGAGGTGTAGTGGGCTTGAGGAAAAGGCCTGTTCAATTGCTACCCATGCTATTGTGGAGGCATGAACGTTCCAGTCAACCACTCTAGTGAGCTGACGCCATGTGATATTTCGGGAAGTCAGGAAACCCTATGCCTCCTTTTAATTTTGGAAGGGATAGTCTGTCCAAGCTAATTCTTGGGCGTTTGTTCCCCCATATAAAGTCTGAGCAGGCTTTCCTCAATGACGCAAAAAAGGCTTTCGGGAGGGCGATGGGTACTGTTTGCATGAGGTAAAGAACCCTAGGAAAAATGTTCATTTTGACGGCTGCAGCTCTACCGAACCACGAAAACAGTCCCGTGGACCAGGTTTTCAGGTCATGTTGGATCGATTGTAGGATTGGTAGGAAGTTTGTAGTGTATAGGTCAGTCAGGTGTGTAGGGAGTTGGATACCTAGATATGTAATGGCTTTAGGTTCCCATATGAAGGGGTAATTTTGTTTACATTGTTCTAGGGTAGAGTGTGTAAGGGAGATGTTAAGGGCTCTCGATTTCGCTAAATTAATTTGCAAGTTTGATATTCACTTAGGCCTCTTACACACGGACGTTTTTTGACACCGGCGTTTTCTGGCGGTTTTTGCAGCTCTCCATGTTAGTCAATGGCCCCATAAAAACGCCGAAGTTTTTGAGCTGTAGATGGCATCGGCGTTAGTGAGCTGAAACTAGAACCCACGGCCAACGCCTTCTGAGGTTGTAACGTTTTGGCCGACGCCGCAAAATGCTCACTAACGCCAACTAACGCCGTACCGGCGTTAACCGGCGTTTTTGGACGCCAACGTTTTTAGGTTGAAAAATAGCAGAGGGATGATTTTTTTAAAAAAAACGCCTATTGACGCTGACGCTCATTAACACTCACTAATGCCGATGCATAACGCCGAAAAAAGCTGATTTTTTTTCCTTGACGTCGGCCCGACGTTATGTTTATTTTTTAAGACTGTGTGTATGAGACCTTAAAGCTGATAATTCTTGTAGTAGATTCGGGAGTGTGATGTGTGGATCTGATAGAAACAATAAGATATCGTCTGCAAATGCTGCTAGTTTATGTGTCTGATCTCGTACTTGTATGCCTTTGATATTCGGGTTATTTTTAATGCTACGCGGGAAGGGTTCCAGTGTCAAGACAAATATTAATGGAGATAGGGGACAACCCTGTCTAGTACCATTTGCTATGGAGAAGGCGTCCGATAGGTGGCTGTTAATCTGGACCCTTGCTGTCGGATTGGAATAAAGTTCATCATGTGTTTGCCGATCCCTAAGGCTTTTAGGACTTCCGACATGTAGTCCCAGGCCAATCTATCGAACGCCTTCTCCGCATCTAGGGACAAAAAGAAGCCTCTCTGTTTGTTGGTAGTGATTCAGTGATGTATATTGATAGCCTTCAGGGTATTGTCTCTGGCTTCCCTGCCAGAGACAAACCCTACTTGGACAAGAGAGATTGACTGGGGGAGGAAAGGGAGTAAGCGATTGACTAGAATCTTTGCAAACAGTTTCAGATCCACATTTAGCAGAGAGATTGGGCGATAGTTGGGGACCCTAGTCGGGTCCTTACCCGGTTTGGGTATTACTGCGATATGTGCTGTCAAGAGGTCTCGTGGAGGTAGGGCATCCTGTCCTAGAGCGTTGAAGGCCAACAAGAAATGATCACTAAGTGTATCAAAAAACGCTTTATAGTATCCTGCCGTCAGGCCGTCTGGATCAGGGGATTTGCCAGGTTTGGATTGTTTCAAGGCCATCTTTAGTTCTTTGAGAGAGAGGGGTTTTTCTAAGTCTTGTGCGTCTGCTTTTGACAGGGACGGGGTACTATTTTTATTCAGGAACTCTGCGATTACTTGTAGTCTCGGTGGGTGGTCCGATTGGGGGGGAGTGTTGGATTCAGGTTATATCATTTTTTTATAGTATGTAACAAACTGGTGAGCTATGTCAGGTATAGCGGAGACGGATTCTCCTTTTGCATCTGAGATCGTATGAATGTTCGTATTGGCTCTTTTAGCTGCTATTGTACGGGCTAATAATTTGCCTGCCTTGTTTCCGAATTCATAGAATGTTTTCTGAGATAGGATAAAGTTTTTCCCCGTCCTTTTGGTCAATTCGTCTACAAGATCTGATCTAGTTTTGATCAACTCTTGAAGGGCTGCCTCTGCTAGGGATTTCTTGTGTGCTTTTTCCAAAGAGTGTATCTGTGTGAGTAGTTCATTTATGCGGGCTAAACAAATTTTTTTGCACTTTTGCAGAAATAGCGAGGAGTTCTCCTCTAATTACACATTTATGTGCCTCCCAGATTGAGAGGTGTGGTGTATCTGAAGTTGCATTCTCTTGAAAGAAATGCTGCATACATGTTTTAATTCGCATTACAGCCATGGGATCAGAAAATATACTAGGGTCTAGACGCCAGGTCAAAGGTCTTTGTGTGGAGTTGGGAATGTCGAGGGTCAGGGTGATCGGGTGATGATCTGATAGGTACATAGGTTTGATAGATTTATGTTTCACCAAGGGTAAATCTCTTTGAGAAATGTAAAGGTGCATCAATTCTAGAGTATCTATTGTGGGGTATCGAAAAGAACGTGAAGTCCTTAGTGTGGGGATGGAGTGTGCGCCACGTATCATGCAGCATAAACTCCTGGAGTAGATTTTTGATAGAACGTAGGGCACTGTAGGGAATGTGTTAGGAGCCCGATGAGGTGTCAAGGAGTGGATTAATGGGGAGGTTGAAATCTCCTCCCAATATCAATATCCCTTCTTGGAATTCTATGAGATTGTTCCTTAACCGCTTCCCCACCGCACGCCGTCTTTTCACGGCGGCAGTGGGGGAGCACTGCGCGAATCGCCGTAAATAGGCGGCGATTCGCAATTGGCCATCAGGGGGCGCGCGCGCGCTCCGGCCGCGCGCGCGCGCAACCGCCGCACTCCTGGGGAGTGTGCCCGCGGCTCGGGCGGACCCGATGTCCGCCGGCGAGCCGCGATGAGCGGCAAAAGACAAAAGAACGGGGATACGCCGATGTAAACACGGCGGTTCCCCGCCCTGTCAGTGGGGCATGAGAGATCTACTGATCCCTGTCACTGGGATCAGTTAGATCTCTCATGCCCATGTTAGCCCAACCCCCCCACAGTAAGAACACACCCAGGGAACACAGTTAACCCCTAGCTCTCCCCCTGCAGGTTAACCCCTTCACTGCCAATGACATTTATACAGTAATCAGTGGACATTTAAATTTCTGATCGCTGAATAAATGTCATTGGTCCCAAAAAAGTGTCAAAATGTTCCACAGGATCCCAAAAAAAAAGTGTCAAAATTCACAGGATCCCAGTGTCACTTCCTTTCTTGACGACCTAGTTTCGGCAGGCACATATTCCATATCCCAAATAAACGGACACCTTACCCAACATCTAAATGCTAAGTACTCAGCACAACAGTTCAGTCCCTGGGGTGCAGTCTTAGACGATACCCAAGCACCCGAACAAATCCTCATGGGATACAAAAAGATTTGCTCCTTAGTGATCGCAGAAACATGGAGGGAGACTCAATTTAAGCTGGCCCACAGAGCCTATCTCCCAATGATCTTCCTACCAGAGGATCCGAAACGTGGAATGTGCCCATGGTGTCAGTCCCTTAGGCCAACCCTACACCACAGACTTTGGATATGCCCCCCGATTTCAAATTTCTGGGATAAAGTGATGACCTTGATAAACAACGTCAGCAGCACCAACATATCAAAAGACCCAATCCTATGTCTTTTCAGTGGAAACCCTCAAAATAACCCACCCCATCCAGGGTCCACTATCTGTTCGGAATGGGTTCACCTTTGCCTACTGGCGGTGAGACGATCGATCATGCAAGCATGGATCCATCACTCACCTGCTAGCTTGGAACAAGTTACTAACTCACTCCTCTCCCTACTGCACCTGGAAAGACAGGACATCATTAACACAAACTTCCTCCGTGTTAAGAAGTTTTTCGCGAGATGGAGGAAGTTTATAGAATTTTCACTCAACCCAACAGAGTTGAAAGATTTTATGTCCCCTTTCTTATTAACAGAATGGTATCTAAAATCTGACCTTTCCAACTCTCTAGGCAAACTCAAAATCTGAGATTTTCACCCTGACATACTCACCACCCTAGGCCCCCCCTTGACGTCCAACCCCCCTTGACGCACCAGAAAGGCTATACAATTTGGAGCGGAGGCCTAAATTGGGAACACCGAAGACATCTATGGCGCCTGACTCCCCCCCCTTAAGCTACCCTAAATACAATCGGTTTCTAAACAACACCATGCTTGATTCTATCTAGTTTGATACATCTATTCACCCTAAATGGAACATCGGATGTGCCACACTTCTCTCATTAGAATGTAATTCACGTTTTATACTTTTGTATCTATCTAACCTTTGCCAATCGATGCCTTAACCATTGCTGTTGTCTCGATGTATATTTTGGAAAATCTTTAATAAATTTTGTTTAAAAAAAAAAAAAAAATATATATAAAAAAAAAATATTCATCGGGTTTGGCCGATTTATATTCTTCTACCTATTTTTGGTAAAAAAAAATCGCAATCAGCGTATATTGATTGGTTTGCGCAAAAGTTATCGCGCCTACAAACTATGGGAATTGATTTATGGCGTTTTTATTATTTATTTATTTTTTTACTAGTAATGGCGGCAATCTGCGATTTTTATCGGTACAGTGATATTGGAGCGGACTTGTCGGACATTTTTGACACTTTTTTGGGACCAATGACATTTATACAGCGATCAGAAATTTAAATATCCACCGATTACTGTGTAAATGTCATTGGCAGTGAAGGGGTTAACACTAAGGGGGCAGTGAAGGGGTTAACTGTGTCCCCTCATTGTGTTCTAACTGTGTGGGGGCTGGGCTGGCAGGGACATAGCAGATCTCACTGATCCCGATCACAGGGATCAGTAGATCTGTTATGTCCCCCTTCACAGAATGGAGAACCGCCGTGTTTACATCGGCGGCTCCCCGTTCTGCAGCTCTGACAGGCGATCGCGGGTCACGAGCGGACATCAAGTCCACCGGCATACCCACGCAGCGTGCAGCGGCCGCACACGCCACCGCCTGCCAGTGCGCGCCGGGAGCGTGCAAAGGAGCGGATGTCCATTGACGTCGTCCCAGAAATTCAGATGTGCGCTGGAGCCGTACTTTGGCAATAGCGTGGATCTGGAAAGGTTAAAAAAAAATCTTTTTTCGTTTTGAGATATTTTAGATTTTTTTTTTATCCTGAGCATGATCTGTAACCCATTAGCTTCGATGGAGTGCAGAGAGACATCAGGGGTCTAATAGATCTGATATCTCATTAACCGCTTATGGTCCGCCCTATAGCAATTTTACTGCTACAGGATGGCATCTCTGCGCCGGGTCGCGTATATATATATACGTGATACGGCTCTTACGGGTAGGGGACGTGCACACACACAGCAGGAGCCCAGCAGCAGGTACCCTGGACTCGATGTCCACCAGCAACCACCGATCATCGAGCAGAGAGGCATAAGGTCTGCCAATGTAAACAAGGCAGATTGCCGTTCTGTCAGTAGGGAAGACATGGATCCTGTGTCTCAGCAAAGCAGGGACAAGGATCAATGCCTTCCCCTAGTAAAAGTAGCACACATACAGTACACAAAATCACTAGCTTGGCAAACATTTAACCGTTTGATCTTCTCTGATGTTTACCCCTTCCCAACCAGTGTCATTAGTACAATGACAGTGCATATTTTTAGCACCGATCACTGTATTAGCGATAATAATAATTTACTACTACTACTAATAATATTAATAATAATAACCATCACTATTTTATTCTGCAAGGTCTCTGCTTTCAGAAAATATATCATGTTTTGGGGTTTTAACTAATCTTCAGACCTAAAATGATTATTTTTACATGTGTGCAAAAAAAACGCAAACACGTCTCTATCAGGGTTAATATGAATAAACATGTATCAATTTGGTTCATTGACTTCAACCACTTCAGTTGAATGGGGTCAGATTCATCTAAAACGTTAACTATATGTTAATGCTTTAATGCAAGTTTTATCCCTTAGTTCTCATGCATATTTAGCCTGTGACAGACCACCTGGCACCCCAACTAGGTGTTTCCTCCAAGATACTGCTTCCTCCACTCTGCAACCAGGATCTAGGTACTATAGTTGAGTATGGCACCCACAAGCTAAACGACACTAGCTTACAGGAGCCACCTTATTGTTAATTCACAAAGAATATATACCAAACAAAATCAGGTAAGGGTGTGATCACATTATCCTAAACAATACTGACTGTAAACAGTAATATCATTAGCACATCTAAGGAGCAGCCAACATAAACAGTACTCTAATTAAACATTAAGCTAATTAACAACTGATCACCTAGACAAGCCTAGGTGACTCAGGTCAGTGCCCACCCAGACAGTTCGGCACCAGTATTCAAGCTGTCCAAATCTCATTAACCACCTTTCTTTTCACATCCATCTGCTCACTGAGTTTCAAGTTGGCAGAGACCATCATGGCTTCCTTGACTGTTAAATGTGGTAATGTCATCTTGCATTATATAACAGGACATCTTACTGGATGCTTGTAGCTCCATAAAATGCCAGGGCCCATAGTCAGTAGGCAAGAGGCTAACCTGCAGTCCCCTCAAAAGCCTCTGTCCCGGTTAGATCTGTCACAGCCAATGGCTTTAGTTAGCCATTAAAAAAAGCATTACATGGAAATTATTTGTTTATTTGAAATTAATCTCATGACAACTCCAAACCAGAGCAATAAAAATGTCTTGTTGAGATTCACGTTTTGTAAATTTGTGTTAATGTTTACAGTAAGTAGCTGAAATGTTTCAAGGTTTCTATTGTGTTCCTTGTCCCGTTTAGTTCTAAGAACCCATCAGACTTCACAGTTGTTCTGGGGGCGTACCAGCTGCAGAACCCCAGTTCTCATCAGATTATATCCAATGTGCAGAGTATCACCATCAACTCTCAGTGGAATGGCGACGGGACCCCCGGAGACATTGCATTGATCAAACTCTCGGAACCTATCACTTACACCAAGTACATTCTGCCCGTGTGTGTGCCACCATCATCCATGGACTTTCCAGGGGGCAAGACTTGCACTGTGACCGGATGGGGTAACATCAGGAGTGGCGGTAAGGGCACCGATAGGTAAAGTTTAACATAAACTTAGAGTGTTGCCAAATTTAGATGGTGATGTCAAACCTTAAAGCCGTATTAAACCCAAAACCAAAGATGGAATCTGTTGCAGATTACCAATCATTAGATATGGTGGCATTCATTTTCTTTTTTTTTAGGCTTTCTTCCCTCTGTTTTCACCTGGTGATCTGGCCAGTAACGCACCTCCTGTGTTAGAACATCCCCACTCTGGATGAAGGAGCACAGCAGACAGCAGCATTATCAATCTAGGGGATAGGGGAGTGTTAAATGTATTAGCAGATTTAAATACACTAACAAGTTGAAGACGAATCCCAGCTTACACTTTATAATCTGTTACAGCAGTTTGTTATTCCTTTTGGATAAAGATTTTACATGAATAAATATAAGCTGATCATTGAAACAGCCAGTGGCGGCCCTTCCATTGAGGGCGCATGGGCGCCGCCTCCCCTATCCGTGCCGCCACCCCCCATCCATGCGTCCGGTCCCTTGCAGGACGCCGGGCGCATGAATTCCAATGGCGGGGGTGTTCTTTTGAAGCACTGAATAGAGCCAAAGGCCCGAATAGGCTTCAAAATAGGGTGGGCTCTGGGCCATTACTATATGACTTGAGTAACAATTGTATGCACTATACAGGGATTGTAAATAATTCAGAATCTGTAACTGAAACAAAGCATACACTGACCAGACATAGCATTATGGACACTGACAGGTAAAATGAACAACATTGTTTGAATAATATCTTGTTACAATGGCACCTGAAAGTGGGTGAGATGCATTAGGTATCAAGTTAACATGTTGTCACTGAAGTTGATGTGTTAAATGCAGACAATTGGGCAAGCTCAAGGGCCACACAAGACCAAGGGGCCAAATTGTAATGGCTGGATGACTGGGTCAGAACATCTCCAAACTGCATTTCGTGTGGGATGTTTCCAGTCTGCAGTGGTCAGGACCAACCAAAAGTGGTCCAAGGAAGGAAAACCGATGACCTGGATAAAGATCGGCCAAGGCTCATTGATGCTGGTTCCTATAAAAGGTGCCAGAACACACATTGCATCACAGTTTGTTGTGTATGGGGCTGGGTAGCCGCAGACCGGTCAGGGTGTCCATGCTGATCCATGTCCATGGCCAAAAGTGCCTACAATGGGCACATGAACATCATAACTGGACCACAGAGCAATGGAAGAAAGTAGCCTGGTCTGCTTGTAGCACCCCCTTGTGTACATAGTTTGGATGTTAGGCAAATTAAGTTGGACTTCACTTTGGCCTGTGAAGTCAGTTCAAATGGGGTCAAGTTAAGTTTAATGTAGTCTCTGTCACCTCCCTCTGGCTTCTGGAAGCTTCTAGTAAGTTCCAGAACTTAGTGGGTGGAGTTATGGGTATGAGAGTCTGAATATTCAAGGATCTCTGCCAATCCCTAGGTAAGGATGGTCCAGAAGGTGGGGAGATGGCCCTATATATTGTAGAGCCTGGCCATGTGGGGAGAAATTCCAGGATCCAGAGGCCCAGAGGGGATCCCTGTGCTGGGGGGGCTCTGCCTCCAGGCAGAAGAGAATGAGAGAGGAAGAGCAGGAAGGAAGCTGAGAGGAACCCTTGCCCCCTTCAGCCTCAGCTAGGCTTGACAGACACCCTGGGAGCACATGGAACTTGTTCAGCAGGAGGCCTGATCAGAAGTTACCATCCCCACTACAGGAGACTGGGCACTAACCCACAGCCTATAGGGGAAGGCAGCCAGGCGCAAGAGCAAGTTATCTATTTAGGATGGACATCTATTACCAGTAGGGATGGGCGAATGGCTTGGGCCGAGAATAAGTTCGGCCTGAACCTTGCACTAAATATTTTTTTTTTTACACTTTGCATTGATACTATCAATGCAAACATTTTTTCTTTTAAATATCGTTTTTAACCACTTCAGCCCCGGGGAATGATTTACCCACTTCCTGACCATGCCGTTTTTTGCGATGCGGCACTGCATCACTTTAACTGACAATTGTGCGGCCGTGCGACGTTGTACCCAAACAACACTGACGTCCTTTTTTTTTCACAAATAGAGCTTCTTTTGAACCTCCAGCTGTTGCAAAACTACAAATCCCATCATGCCTTGGCCTCTGGGTGTCATGCTTGTGGCTATCAGAGTCTTGCTATGCCTCATGGGACTTGTAGTTCTGCAACATCTGGAGGTCCGCTAATTGCATATCCCTGCCCTAGAGTCTAAGGATAGTGAATTGATGTGAAAACATGGACTTTAAATGCACGTAATGACTAAAAATTGTAGATTTTATTATATTCTATTAAGATCCAAAAAAGGTAGCACATAAATCTGTACATACAATAGAGCTATATTCATTACAAATTGATAAAAATAAAGCAGAAAACAATGGTCTAACCCCACTGGACTATACTGAAGCCCAATGTCCAATTTAGCCTGTACAGGCCAACACTAGTAGATTATAGGGGTACCACTGTGTCTTCAGGTAGGTATTTGCAGGCACTGTTCAACATGTTTTGCGATCCTTGACCGCTTCTTCAGGAACTTGATAATAGCCTATTGCAATAAATACATGTAAGTATGAGGTATTATACACATATGTGTTGAAAAATAGCATTATCATGGCAGCGTTACAACTGGGCCCCCCCACTCACGTGCGAGCAGCCAAAGATGATGCACAATGCCCCACCCGAACCACACAGGTTTCCCAATGTCACGCTCCCCCAATTGGCTCATGTGTTACATACGGGGGCATACAGATGGTCCTACAAAGCCGGAAAGAGATAACTAAAACATGTAATAACCACTTATGTAGCAGCACTAGTTACCCTAGTTAAACTAGTTTTTACTAGTTAAAAATCACTACTTCTTTAACCACTGCCGCCTTATGGACAGAAGCTGGTCGGCAAGTGGTTAAAGAAGTAGTGATTTTTAATGATGCTTAAAGTGTAACAATAAAAATGAAAACTTTCTTTAAATATGGTGCCTGGGGGAGTCCCCTTAGTTTGCCTGTAAAGTGGGGCATCTGCAGGGGAGGGCTGGCCCAGGGGGTAGGGTGGCCGATGGCTGCTGCCCGCTCACACTTTTTTTTCTTGTGGAGGAAGGAAATAGGGCCCAGGGGTGCAGCCACCAACTAACTGAAGGCAAAGGGGGGGGCGCCCAGGGCCGGCCCTACCATGGATCCCGCTAGGCCCATTGGGTGGGCATGGATGGTGAGCTGATTAGGTGGTTCAATGGGCCACTTGACTGGACTTGCCCCCCAGGCCTATGGCTTCCAGCCCTACCCTGGGCATCTGTACCGTGTATAGAACCTGCTTCAGCAAATCTGACGTTTCTAAAGAAAAAAAAATGACATTTAAATTGTTTTTCGCGGCTGCAAAAAGACAAAAACATTTTTAGCAATAGGGAAAAAAAACCGCGTGGGCGCTCCCCGAGTCCATATCAGGCACTTTGGGTTGTCCTTAAAAATTATTTTTTAAGTTAGTTCTGTGCATCCCATACCTCCCATCCCAGTTTTTTATCCCAATAAGAATCAAGAACAAAGCCCTTGGACCGGTTTACTGATGTTATGTGCCTGCTAAAAATGCATGTTACCTGGCTGTGCAAAAGAAGAAGGACCCAAAATTTAGCGGCCGTTAAAGCGGAGTGTCAGTCATATTTTTGTTTATTAAGAGTCAGCAGCAACAAAAACTGCATCTGATGACTTTAATAAACAGCTACTCACATGTCCCACGATCCTGCGGTGCACTCACCCGCGCTGTGCTCTCCGTTAGTCCCCCTGCAGCAGAGCAGGCAAATCTACTATGGGCACCCGGCTGTGACCGCTCGCGGCCCCCACTGCACATGCGCTAGCGGCGCTGCACTGAGCTCTGTGACGGGTCCCAAAGTCTTCTAGAACCTGTCATGTAGAAGAAGAACCCAGGGAGAACTTCCACTTCCGATCGCCTAAGGCGACGGGAGCGAAAGTAAGAGCAGGTACCTGTCAAAATTGGGTACCTGCCCCCCCCCCCCCCAAATCTCAGAGTCGGGGAGGAGGCCACCCACTTTTAGGTGGAACTTCGCTTTAAGGGGGTAGCACCACTTACCTGGTGAAGAGATAGCACCAGGATGTGCTATGGGATGCCAAGCTGGTGGAGGCAGATACCACAACATACCTTCTAGTTCTAGTGGAGTCCATGTCTCAGTGGGTCAGGGCTGTTTTGGTAGAAAAAGGGGAACCCACTCAATATTATGTGGGTGGTCAATAATGTAATGTTGGCTAATGCATAAGAAGGCACTCCAAAGAAAAGTGTAATGTTAATTAATACTCCTTGCTGAATGTCAGTTATAGACTGTAACCATAGGTATTGCACCCCAGGGGGGCGTGGCCTTACGCAGCATGTGCGCCGACGTCTTTCTTAGCAGATCCCCTCTGCATAATCCTGTGCAATCCTGTATACCTGCTCCTTCGTTTTGGCCAGGAAAAACCTTTAAACCTTTCTCTGAGTGTTTTGGTGGATGGAAAAGTGGCGGAAGATGCAGCCCCCCCCCCCGGCCACGGTGAGGATGTGCACCCCAAAGCTCAAACACACATGACTTACTCTGAATCCTCAGCTGCACAGGACAGTGAATGATTGGGAAGTACTTTGTGCTGAGCTGCTTCCGGTTCATTTACAAATGGAATCATAGTAAACAGTTTACTATGCTTCCGTTATGAATGAACACAGTGAGTGTGAGTGTGTTCACTTAGGAAAGGAAGGGGCTGGTCAATTACATTTTGACCAACCCCTTACCCCGCTCTCCATCCTGAAACATCCCCCTCAGCAACTGGGAGGAGAGGAGGGAAGCCAGCAGCTCTGCAGGTGGAGGGGAGGTGCAACACAGGGGGTAGCCCAGGCAGTAGGGGGAACCGACACCACACGTAGTGATTACGGTGTGCTCAGGAGACGTCTTGGGTGAGGTTTGTTTCACCCCCAATAATGCAGACAGCTAGAACCGGTAGCACTCTGTTCAGTTCACATGTAGATTGTTGCAAAACTTAGGTAGGTTCTCTGGAATTCTAAGCTTCTGCTTGCCATTCTGAGAGGCCAAACAAAAACTGCCAGTGGTCTGGGGTCCCTTCGTCTTAGGGCCCGTCCATTGGGGATAGGTCGTGATTCAGGTATACAGAAGCTCTACTAAAGGTAGTAAGATAATTTTTTCTTGCATAGCTATGGATTTCCTCTTTTAGAGAAAAGTTTGGTAAGCAGCAGTAAAGTGCTCAGAGTTCCACTTTAAAACAAGTTCTCCCTGAGCTGCTTGTACTGTGATGTCATTTATTATGAAAGATCACTACAGAGGCTGTGAAGTTTTATGAAGTTGCTTAAAGTGTTACTAAACCCAGTACCCTGTAGTCACTATATCTGATCTCCCACAGTACACAGAACATAGAAATGCAATTATTTTAGTAAATATAAACTGCTAAATACCTTTTCTCATCAGCAGTATATAGCAGTCATGTGTCTTCTATCAGTGTCTGGTTAAAGCCGGTAGGAGGAGTTTTCATACTCCCCTGATTGTCCTATGAGGCTTGCAGGACCCCTGGCCCTCTGTCTGGACAGTACTGATTGGCCCTGTGCTGATCACATGCACTCTCCCAAGAACAAAAAAAACTCTCTAGCAATACACACCAAACTGAGCATGTGCTGCTTCTCCCCTAGTCTCTGTTCTATCAGGAGATATATTGGGTACTCTGGAAAAGGGAGAGGATCAGAGGAGACAGGATAAAACAGCCTTTTTACACACTACAAAGGATTAACTTCTTAGGTTCCACAGTGAGTATAACAAGCAAGCTTTACTGCATATGCAGACTGATTTTACTGTTATGGGTTTAGCAACAGTTTAAGGCTTAAAAACACCTGCTGTGCATTCACATTAGAGAGCTGGCTGACAGCCAATATTCTTCTACAATAGAAAGTAATGGGAAAAGAACTAAGAATGCGATGCCTCTGTTGTGAACTTTGAAGATACATTTATCCACAATTCCCATAGCCGCAGAGGTTAATGAGGGCTTGTGTTGTTGCCACTTGTTTAGTGTACAGTAAAGTTGTTGTAAAGTCAGTGAGAACAATTACTGGCATCCCCTCCTATACAGTAGCGGCTGGTGGTATATTTTT